>QWTY01004393.1:0-11613 GCA_008033365.1 Pseudorectes ferrugineus | reverse complement strand
AAAAAAAAAAAAAAAGAAATTCTCTGAGTCTGTAACAGCATTGATTGGTACCAACAGCTGAATGTCACTGGTCAGATTGCTGGCACAAATACAAGGTCAAAATCCAGCTATTGATGTGAGTAATCCAAAATAGACTTCCTTTTTTATAGAATGGAAAATATATTTTCAAGCATATTCTTTTCAGTCTCTTCTATACTGACCTTGCAATTATCAACCAGACTTCATGGGTATCTTGTCATGGGAAGCAATGAAAGACAAAAGTAAGCAGAAACAACACTGATATTATGGTAATATTATCTACCATTTTCTGCAATATATGGATATTTCCCAATATTAATATAATTCTCATTTTCTATACAGGTCAGAAACTAGAATGAAAAACTTCTAACATATCTGATTGTATACTATGCTAACTTTAAGTTATCAGTTGTTTCAAAAAAGAATGTCATATTCCAGTTTTTTAAACAGAAAAAAAACCACCAGCAAGAGTTGGCTTTCTGGTCCAGGAGTCAGTGTTATTCAATTAAATGTGTTGGCATTTGTCTATGCATTTTTTCGTGAACATCAGTCACAATTAATGAGTCCATTGACTTTCACCACCAATGTTAAACTCGATTTGCGGTTGTCAGGTGCTTTTTGGAAATAAGGGAAGATTGGCTGAAATTCTAGAAGACTCCATCTGGCCCTTTTTTGCTCCACAGAGGAAAGTAACACATAATCTGTTATCACCGTGCCATCCAGTGCTGACCAAATTTGATCACCTGAGACTGTGAAGTACCTACAGACTTTCTGGTTTAGCACAAGAGGAAAAGCTTGAATCTGAACTTAAAACAACCTGGAATAACATGGGGTTCATCATTACCAAAGGCAGATTTTTTTAAATGCTGTCTTTCTGTATCACAAACTTTGAAAGAAAGGGAAACACATCATCTCAACTCCAGCAATAGTCTATAATGAGAGCAAAGTTTGTTAAATGTGATCTGTCTTCTATAGCACAAATAGAGGGAGGAAGTGCCAGGTTTTATAAAATGGCTTAACCCTACATTTGCAGCATGTAACATTTTAAGCTGGCAGGAGCAGATTCTACAGCTCCACAAACAGTATGCTTCTGCTCCCAACAGATAAGAAAATGCTATGAGCAATGCAATGATTTTCCTTCTAGTACAACACAATAACACTGCCAAAATTATAATGAAATTAGCAGATATTTAGTATGGATATAGATGAAGTGTGCAGTGTTTTGTATTTACAGGGAAATTACAAGAAGACTTTGTATATTGTTTCCTACACACAAACAAACACTAACTTTGGCCTTTTTAAAAATAATTTTCTCCTTTATACTTAGTTTTTGTTCTTTTTGCTTTCATCCACAAGGCCTGTTCCTGCTTGAATTATATTTGGATATCATCCCAGATGCGACAGGTTGCTGTGCTAATTTATAAATAATACAAATTCAGTAACCATAAAATTGGGTTCCATGTTTCAAATTGTTTTCAGTGACCTTCTTGTTTGCATTATGACCCTTTTTTATAAGCAGTGGTTTGCATCATCAATTCCACCTGTTCCTTCAGGAGATTTGTTATCCCTGTTTTTTGCTGGGAAGAAAACAGTAGGAGTGACAAGTGATATGTGTCTTGCTTCATGCATATTGAAATGAGCTGGGTAATTTGATATCATAACTAGTAGCAGTAGTCTTAGAGGTTTTCCAGAATAGTGTGTTTACTAAATTGCTACTAATGTTGTGAATTATTATTCCTGGCTATTTTTTTGCTTAGTATGTCTAATGGTTTTGCCCTTATAATTCTGCCTGCCTCAGTTGAGCTATAAACTGTGATCCTTTCCAGTTAGCCTGATGCTCTTCCTCATCATAAAACAAAGTTGCTGATTGATGCTATGCAAAGTACAACGCTCAGTTCTTGCAGGAAAATTTTGACCCAGTGGGAGTAGAATTTTTCACCTGAGAGGTTCTTATAGACAACAGTGAATGATAAAAAATTTTTTGGTCAAGGATCTTTGATCTTTGAATGTATTACAGGACACTTTACTGGTCAGTATGTTCTAACATGACAGATAGTGCATACAGTGCAAGGATATAGCACTGCCTTTGGCTCTCCCCTTTTACAAAAAGAATTTCTGATCTCTTCTGGTCTGAGACAGATCCCTATGTGTGGTCTTGGAACTATGCCAATCTCTTTAATACATATGAAACCAATTTATACGGGTGGGAGGGAAAACATTGCTCAGTTAATCAAAGTTCTCCAACAGTCTGTTCAAGCAAGAATCTGGAATTTTTCAACAAATTTCATGGCAGCTTCTCAGAAGGCTATTTACTGGCTTTGCTACAGAAGCATCATGAAAATTAGTACCATTTTCTTCAAAGATTTCAGTCCTTTCATTCAGATACAGCTGTGATCCTGCATTGGAAGATTTTTACACCTGATACATCAAGACAAGTGATATATTTAAATAGCTTTCCAATGCCAACAGGTTTTTACCATCTAGGTAACAGTCTAAACCAAGATCTGGTATCAATAGTATTTCATAAGAAAGCACTGTGAAAGCTGGAATGCAGCTATTAGAACAGAAATAAACATTCTCGACCAGTGTGTAGGGAGAACAAAAAGTCTATATCAGATATCAAAGCTCTCAACCCAACACACACCCTGACCTCAACCCTAACCCTAACCCTAAAACTAACCCAAACCTAACCCTAAACCTAACCCTAACACTAATCCTAACCCTAACCAAATAATAAAAATTGTTCTGCCAACCAAGCCTTTCTGCCAACCTCTCACCAAATTTTGTGTGAAAAAAGCATGGACATTAATTATATTAACTTTTTTTTGCAACATAAAAGAAACACAACTCTTTGTTTAGAAGTAGAAAACATTAAGCTATTGTGGCTTTATTCTAAAAGCCTATTTGAAACTCTGAGAAACTGTCCTCTCCTAATTTCTTTCCACATCCTTAATTTTGTATCTCCTTATAATCTCCTATCTTTGTAAATCCTTGTGTTGTCAATTCCAATTGCCTTTTTCAGGGAAGTAACATAAAGACTTTCATTGCCCTGTCTTAAAGACATTGTTCCCAGCAGGCATCTAATTCTTACATCAGGTAGCATGCAAACTTCGTCTCCTATTCATCAATTGTACCAGTTCCCTCTGTAAAAGTTTAAGGTAAATGGTTCTGAATTATAGAGGATGTGCACATGTTGGAATGCCTTCTTGGCATTCATTACTGGCATGTCACTGTACACCCATCAAATGGCAAAAAATACTGGAAACCCTTCTGTCTTTAGAGTAGCTCTGTATGAAGGCTAATGACACCCAGGAGGGCCAGCCTGTGTACACAATCATTTGTGTCCTTAGCAGACAGATGTTCATTTCTTAGCTGACAGGTTTGTGGGTGCTCCGTGGAGACTTGTTCCTGGGGTATGAGCAGGCTGGATGTATGAGGAACAGAACAAACGTCCATATTGCTTGTGGACATAAATACTTCTGGTGTGGCACTCAGTTTGGTGCAACCAGCTTATTCAAAGTGGCTGATGGGCAGGAATCAAGTTAAAACTGTAATCGTTCTGTCCCTGCTCCTGATCTGAGATCAGGATGCAGCCTAGATGAGTGCAAGTCAGTCAGGCATCCTCTACTCCTCAAGCTGTATTTTGTGTCAGGGACTCTTCTTTTCTCTGTCCTGACCAATTTGTGGTTTATGGTCATAAAACTCTCCATAAATTACACACTTCTGATTTCTCCAGTGACCACCTCAATAATCAGTCTCACCCTCACCTGTATTTTATAAACAGCTTCATCAAGGGAAGCTCTCCTTCTTCTGCCCCTGTCTGCTCCAAAACTCACAATGACTGACAGCTATAGTCTCAGTGATTTTGGTCTAATCTCCAGGGAAAAACTGCTCAGGAATAGGCCTCTGCCTAGAAGTAATAATAGTATGTTTCTTTGCTATAACAACAAATTCAGGTTGGCTCTTTTACAGATATTTTCCTAGGAGTACTAAATTAGGAAAAATCACAATAAATATAAAATACAGTAAAGTGTCATGTTTTAGAAGTCTTCCCTTCTGAGATGAAAGATATTAAAACAATATTTTTTTACATATAAAAAAAGCAAATATTCCATTCATATTAAATTATTTAATTAAATTCACAATTACTTGTGAATTTAATTGTTTGGTTGCTTGCCTGCAAATAAAATTCTATTAATGACAGTCATGTTTGGATATATTTGTGTAAAATATGTAGTGGCTACTTATAAACCAATGAAAATTTATATTCTTGCTTAATTAATCACTATGGTGTTTTTTAAACTATAGTTGTGCCCCTTCATTAAATCTGCAATTTATTAAAAATATTTAAATTTATTAAAAATAGTTTGAGATTAATAAATAACAGATCTTACCCTAATGAAGCTTTTCCCAGAATCAGTATTAGCTTCAAAACTTTACATAGTTAAAAGTACAGTGAATACAACTAGCTAAGTGTAGGTGCTGGAGTTCACTGCCAGACTTATTTTGGCCACGGCCACTGCAAACATTGCAGTAGTGGAGTAGTAGAGCCTTTTGGGGGCTTTTAGTGCACAATCGCTATTCTAAATCTCAGGAATTTTTGAGGCTTAAACTTGTATGGGCATAGTTAAAAACCCAGCCTCTTTTACTATGAGTGAAAAGGATATCTAAGGCTTATAACTAAGTATAACCTAAGATTAAAGTGTCCAACAGGGTGCACTGTAATCGTCTCTTTGCCAGCTTGCCAAAAAAAAACCCCAGCTAAACTTGGAAGGTTCTTTTTAGTCAAAGGTCATGTTTACTGTTGAGTTTTTTACCTACTTAAAAGTGTACCATTTACTAAAAGAACATGTGTTCTGCTAAACTTCTGTGTTTGAAGAACTTTGTTCTTTGCAGTGTGAATGATAGCTTCCCAGAAGAAACCCTGGTGACAGGCTTGAGTAGTTCCTCTGTGTGATTTTTAATGCATCATTTAAAAAAAAAATATCTCTAAATATCTCTAAAATGTGCTTCTACTGGTAAGGCAACATCTTCTGAGTCCTTATTAGCTGGCTTTAATGATGTATAGTTATTTATGGCACAGACTGCAAGTATAAACTCTTCTTCATTAGTCCATGACTCAGGTTTAATCAGTACTGAGATTTGGGGTCTGGGGACCATTAATGCAGCTCTACCATTTACCCAGCTCTGTTACATCACTACCAGTTAAACATCACCTTACAAACTAACAGTATTCATGCCACCTATTAATTGCCTTCTGGGGGTGAAATGCCTTTTGGCTTCATTCAGTGTAGCTTTTTGGTTTGCAGGTTTCTCAACCATTAATAACTACACTCAGGATTCAGAATATTTCACCATAAGAGTAATGATCCTGGGACTGGATTTTTTTTCCCATATTTTGATGGGGAATTAGGAGAAATATATGTGCCTTGATCTCTAACCACCAGATCTGTTCTGGTCTGAACAGATAATACTGGTGTCAGTAATTGAAGACAACATTTCTGGGCCTTGAATAGAAAGTTTTTTAAAGTGTTTTGCAGGAGAGAAGGAGGAAAAAGACATACAATTATTTCTAAGTTATCTTTCCTAAACATGGCTAGAATTTTGGCAAATTCTTATGCTAAATAGACTAATATTGAAAATGAGGTAGAAGTAATGCACAGATAACTGTTAGCTGTTTGGAAAAAGAACACCTAATTCAACATATTTATTTTAAAGAAAAATTGTGTGAACTCTATGATCTTCAACTATCTTTTAGGTCTGCTAAGCATTTTTGTTGCCCAATTATACTGTCTACAAAAGAGAGAGTAAAAAAGATTAATTAGTACATTGCATGTTAAATTTATTTGTTAAAAATTTCTGTGCACTTTTTGAGATCCTGGAGATTATGTGGTACAAATTGCTGAGAAATATCTTTAAAGAGCAAACATTTCTTGAGTGTAAACTGGAAGACTTCTCTTAAGCTTGCTCTTTCACTCCCTGAACTATTTGTACAGTGGTTGCTTTTTAGTAGCCTGCCACGGGTCACCCTGTGAAGAGCACTTTTAGTTAGTTAGCATCCTCTGAACAGCCCTGGTAACTTTCCATTTTGTAAGTAATTGGGTGACCATGTTTTGGGCTGTAAGTGCTAAGATTTTGGAGGATTAAGTGGCTTTCCTAAGGAGAAATGCCCATTGAAAATAGAGCAAAGCTGGTAAAGGAGATATAATCTCTTTCATTACATAGGAAAAAAATAAGGCTAATTTTTGGTGAGCAAAAGGAAACTATGGAGAGAAATTTAACAGAAACAAAAGTAGAATGCAACATGGATGACATAGAAACCCTGTAAAAGACCACTAATTACAACTGTTTTCATAAAACTGTTGAGGTTGAAAAAGACCTTTAAGATTGTCAAATCCAACCATCAATTTAGCACCACCACCATGTTCACCATTAAACCATGTCCTCAAGTGCCATACCCACACATTTTCTGCACACTTCCAGGGATGGTGACTTCACAGCTCCCCTGGGCAGACTTTTCCAATGCTTTACAATCCTTTCCATAAAGAAATTTTCTTTAATATTAGATCTAAATCTCTCCTGGTGCAACTTAAGGACATTTCCTCTCATCCTGTCACTTGGTACCTGGGAGAAGAGACTGACACCCACCTGACTACAACCTCCATTCTGAGAGTTGTGGAGAGTGATGATGCCTCCCTTCAGCCTTCTCTCTTTCAAGCTGAACAACCTCAGCTCCTTATTGGAGGTTCACGATTTCCTGAGCCCTGCAGCAGACAACTCTGTTGGTATTTCTATTTGGTGTAATTCAGCACTATTAGAGGTCAGCATATTGCCTGGCAGTGGGAGCTAAACTACCACCTCCCTTTACCAGAGTAAATAGCACCAACTAGCAAGGTGTGAGGTGTAGATGGTGGACTAAACGACTTTGCTGTGAAATGAGGTCTGATGGTGTTAAACAACTGCACTTTAGTCCACATCTTTATGTAGTTCGTATTTAGTCCATATTTAGTCCGTAAGAGGCATTCTCATGCTCCTTGTGTAAGTCAAATTTGATTGCTGAGTGTAATTAGTATGTTCAGCTGCATATGTTGCAGTACTTACTATTTACTATCTAAAAGTGATATTGCTACACAGAAGCAAATAGAAACATATGATATATGGTTCAGGACAAGTTGCCATAATATTAAGTAAGCTTAGGAGTTAAAAGCAACCTTACTCAGAGTAGAAAAAAATAATTTTGTATTTTCTTTGTATAGTGTCTAGCTGCTATCATGTATTCCCGTAAAGCCTACAAATTTGACTGACATATGCAACACTCATATGAATTAAAGTAATTTTAGAGCCCTTTTATGAAACTATTTTTCTAACAGAAGTGCACCTGTCCTGTCCTTCTCCTGTCCTCTTCCTGCCTTCAAAATCTTCTGGTTTTCTAAGCATGTTTGGTTGTAGTTCAGATTCTGTAGTTAATTTTCTTGCGTGATGACTACCCCTCACAGTTGGACACCTAAATAACCTCCAGTGTGTGCTGTTTTCCAGCTCCAGGTGGAGGATCTTAGTGAGAATCATGTAGCTAAATAACTACTTGCTATTCATTTAGTAATGAACTTCATTTACGTCACAGAATGGACCTGGGGGATATGAGAAAGAAAAAAGAGGCAAGTGGGAACCAGCTCTTGGTGACCACAGGAATGCAACATTTCCGAGAAGGAAGTGGTAAATCAGTTCCAATTCCAGTACACAAATAGGTGAAAAGAAATTAGAAGCCATCCAGGTGCAAAGAGAAAGTGGTTTAGGTAACTTTGGAAATTGTTCCACTGCAAATGCCTGAGAGCAGTTAGCGAGCAAAAGTGATGGAACTGTCTAAACTCACAAAAGCCAGACAAGACTCAGCAGGAGCAGAGAAAAAGTTGTTTGAAATTTTACAACTTTGGAAAATGCAAGATTTTAAAAAAGGCTGAGGCTACTTCCTGCTGTGACACCCTCTTTCCCCCATAAGAGCAGCACACTAAGGTAGGGAGTCAGCTCTCTCACTAGGGTTCTGTAGTTTACTGACTGATGTCAAATTCCTGAACACAATTTGTGTCATGAAAACAGACTTTAATTATTAGGTACATTGAAATAAAAGCAAAAGAGAAACATCAGGATATTCTCTGACTGGTTTGCCCATACCCCATTCTGCAAAGTTCAAACTCTGTTACATCTTGCATTTAATGAGATATAGATGTTGCAGTGGGAACACAAAGTCCTGCATGAATTCTTAGGCGATTCCTCCACTCCTGAAATAGGTGTTAGGCTTCAAATTTCACATGCCTCAGGCCTAAGCATAATGGATGCACAGTGTTAGACTGAGTCTATTCTCTAGGCAATACAGGGCATGATAAACAGTGTTTGTGGGGATGTTCTTAATAGCAATGACAGTAACATTTTGGCTGACAACTGCTTTATCACCTGTAATCACACAGTCATCATACAGAGATTCCATCACTTACAACTGCTCTCGTTTTAGGAACCCAAATAATTTTGAACCCAAATTTTAATTCATTTTTCACTCCAGAAGATTAAAACCAAATATGACTTCTCCCAACCTGGAAAAGCACTCTGAAAAAATTATGAATCTGACCTCCCACACACATGCATCCCCATGCCCTTTAAGTGTCAGTGTTGATTAACCGCAATGCTGATGGTAAAGCACAAAGGCACAGTTCTGCATTGGGCTCCTGGCACTGGGAAGCCAAATATAATATCATTGACAATCATACAGTAAAGGTCAAACCAGTCTCAAGTATACAAATATGATAGAAATATGAAATAGGTGTAGTCAATGGCTCTGTTTTCATAGTAAGCATGTGTGTGTGCTCTGTTGTGTGAATGAGCTTGCATTTCCATTCTGCAGGGACATAAGCATGCAACACAGCTGCAGTCCACACCGCTGGTACAGCTCATAATCTTTCTGCATGCTCCCTTCCTAAAGACATGGTCACAGAGGCAGTCCATGCTTGGAATCATACTGTTTTGCTATGGCAATTCCGCCACTGATGCATTTTTCACACATGCACCCTGGCAGTCTCAGATGTGTGGGTTGTGGGAAATTTTTCATAATGTTCTCAGTGTGCTTCCAGCATCAGAGATCTACTGCAAGGACACTAGAAATATCACCAAAGGGATTGCATGTTTGGGGAAAACCAACCCTTCAGTGTTCTTATTTGCAGCAACACAGTCACTGGCAGCCCACCAAGCCGTGCAGATCTCTGTTTATTGTGTTTTGAATGGAGTTGGCTTCTGGTGTGTATAAATGGGAAGTTATAAGTGTATTAAATCCCATGTGTAGACGCCAGTTTATAAGGACTGAAACTGTGAACTTAAACAGTGAAGGATAAAGTCTGGTAGCAGCCAGTACACGCTTTAAAATTGAGGCTTGTTTCCTTTCTGGGATGTGCTCCATAATCAGTCCCATAGATCTTTGGTTTTATTACTGTGATGGCTTATCATGCTGCAGACTAGATGCTCCTAACAGGATGTGCACATATAAATATAAAGATATAAAGTGTTCTATAATAGCACCCCTACAACTTATTTACTAGATTCGTAAGCTGTTTTCCATAGAGCCACACAGCTTTCCATAAGCTTTGTGCCAATACATTTAAAAGCAAGTCATAGTCTTTTTTGGCTCTGTGTGTTCCTAATGAATGATTAAATATTAATTACCTTCAGTGCCTGCTGATGGCATGAAGTGATCTGACAATTATGGATACTTGCTGTGCTTACCAATGTGCTCACAAGCTATTACTCTGGAGAACAACACTATTGTCAGTGGAATAAAGGTAGGCAAAGCAGGCATTGTGCATTTTATTAGTGTTTCCAAAAAAATCAATACTTGCATCTTGGGGAAAGACTTAAATCATAACTGCTATGCACACTTTGTTAACCAATGGCAGTTTTTCTGGCTGAAGGGATTCCAGACACCCTCTTCAGATGGCCTTGCACTCTGAGCTGTTGGTATGTAGTTCCAAGCCTGCTGTTTGCTTATGAATCTTTGATGGAGAACCTTTCAAAATTAGTAAAAGTATTTCTTGTGACCCTTCCACCAAAAATGTTCTGATAAACAGATGAATCTATTTTAACATTGCTAAAAATAGGAAATAAATGCAAGTACACATACACACAAAGCTGCAAAAATAAAAATGAAAAATCTAAAATTCACTAACCAAACAAAATACAATAAAATTAAAATATTAAAATATTAAAAATGCCTGGGGAGTACAGTATAACTCTGTAGCTAAATAGGCTTGTTATGCAAGTCTGTGTTTGTGTAGAGTCCTAGAAACTAGGTGCCAAAAACCTACATAAAATATAGTTAAGATCATACAATTTTCCTTTGGCCACAATAGAAAAAAAAAGCTAAGAAAAAAAAGCTGTTATGACCAATGTTCGTTCACTGTTTAATATATTAATATTTGATACTCTAAATATTTTTCAACACTAGAAAACATGTTAGGCTTGTATTACATTGTAGAAATAGTGAACACTCATGGCTCTAGCACCAGCATCCTTAAAAAGAAAAGTGTATAAATATGGTTAGGGCTTTTCAAGTTTTTTATTATAATTCCAAAAGTGAGATTTGCCATGATTCATTCACTGTATTCAATGGGCTTCATCAGTCAGACTTAAACATAATTTGTTTAGTGTGGTGATATAATCTAAAGAGCTAGACAATACCCATGATATGAGAGGCATTTTATGTTCTAGGCAACAGCTACTTCTCAGTCATGTGTGTTTACAATCATGGAAAAATTTTGTTTTAAAGAAAAAATTTAGCAAAACATTCAAGCAAAAATTTGCTTTGTCAGGGATCCTCTTTGATTTTTAATTCAGTTCTTACCACTTCAGGTTTTCTCACGACTTCGATTTGAGAGTCTTTCCCACACGTGGAATACAATATTCTCTGATGGTGGATATCGGCTGATACAGCAGGAGCCTGTCTCTGGCTCATTTGGAATACCACAATTCCTGCATGTTAAATAGGGCATTTACAAGGACAACATCCTGTCAAAAATGTTTGAGTTTTTTGTTTAATTCCTTTACTTTCTGCCAAAATCCAGAATTTCTTGAACTGCTTTTCTGTACATCCTTCCCAAGCAATCATGTGACTCACAAGGAAGTCCAAACAGGCTAATAGGTACCTATCTAAGGCCAAGTAGAGGAAATAATTCTGATGGGTCTTCATACGCCCAAATCACCATCCTTGGAAGTTAAGTATTGTAATCTATTATTACAGGCACAACATAATAAAAAATGCTACTCTTCAGTCCATATTGATAGTAAAGTCTGGGTTTACAGATTTAGTTTATGGGCATATCCTTTTACACAGATAATTTTCAGATTTGTTTGGATCACCTTCAACAATCATAGTCAGTCTTCCAGAGCTTATTATCTGTGCCTAACAGCTTTTCAGAGTGTAGGAGTCACATGCAGCACTAACATAAAAGCCACCGCATTTTGTGGTTTTGGTTTGACAAACTCAGAAATGCACAGAACAACTGTATAATAATGTTTCTACACTTTTCCTGTGTCGTGGGAGGAACTGCTTAGTGAGAC
>QWTY01004391.1:16378-36189 GCA_008033365.1 Pseudorectes ferrugineus | reverse complement strand
GGCCAGTTGCAGTCTCTGAGTGTCAGTGTGTTGGCAGCTGTAGTCTGATCAGAGTGGATGGAAGAGACAAAACCATGAATTGATAAAATGTTGTCCAGCAAGCCATGTGTGATAGAAGCCTGCATGTTTTTATTAAGAAATCAGACCTGGTTAAAAACCCGACATCAACAGCTTTCCTCCTTTCTGAATCTGGTTAGAGCTGTATACTCTGAAAGCATGCTAAGGACCCGATTTTTTAGGCATAGTATTTTTTTGAATGTCATTGGAATTGGGTACATAAACTTCTACTTTCAAGACCATTATTTTATCTCTTAAAAGTTGCAGGAGAATTCTCTGCGTGCGGCAAGAAATGTGTAGGAGCAGAGATTGCTTTATTAGTATGTGATACATATGACACAGAAACAGGATACAGATACAGTCTTATCTTCTTCTAAAGTTAAAGTTTCCTGCTTTTGTAATTTAAAAATACTTTTATATATCTAGTGGTAGTTTATCACTGTTGCTTGTTTTATTTTAACATTTGTACAGGAATATGGATCCGAATTCTGTGTCACATATTCACAAGAAAATGTAAAACAATCTTGGGTAAACTTTAGGGAGATATTTCTGCAAATATTTTTGCACATTTAAGAGTTATTTAAAATTAAGTACAGGAGAAAAAGTTCTTGCAAATTTGAATGGTAAAGATATGCAAATCCTTTATTTCTGTCAGCAAAATCACATCTGTAAAAGAAAGAAAGACTTGTGAGATTTGCTGTTGGCTGTTCTTCTAGAGTGAAGGTAAAGAACCTGGTGGTCAACACTATGAAATAGTCAAGCAGTCACACTTAAGTCTAGTCTTGGTAGAAAACTTGGCAGTCTATAAGTAAAAGATTTCTGTTGAAGGTTGTAGCAGATGGAGAAGCAGGACAAGTCATACAGACATAGGACATATGGGAAGGAAGTAGCACAAACTACTTGAATATTATTTATGCTACATCAGCATCTTGTAACACTGTTTCTTACCTTGTACCTTAGTGTTATGCTTGGTGTACACTCACACTACAAATACTTTGCCAAATCACTGGGTTCCCAAAGCAATCTGAGTGTTAGTACAAAACACAGGAGTATACTTGGATCAGCACTGATGTGAAATTCCAGGTGATAATGTTTGTCAGTGTAGTGGGTAGTTGCTTTCTCATTTAAGCCAGCACAAGGGAATATTGAGAGCAGTAACTTTCAGTAAGACAGTCCCACCATTTGCTTAAGATATTGGCATTTGCTTATCAAGGAGCAGGAAAGAAGAAAATACAGTTTGTGCCCCCAGAAAATGATAAAGGCATTTTTCCAATTTCAGATACAAAGTGTTGGAATTGTGTGATGATTTGAGTCTGTATTGATAAGCCTCTGAAGGGGCTTCCTTTATTCTTAAATGTGTTGAATTATATTGTGGCAGCCCCAGGAACCCCCCCAGGTGGTTCCTGCTCATCAAATTGTCCTCCTAAGTATTCAGTAGAAACTGCTGCAGCAGCTGTAGAGGTGGTCGTGAAGGACAGTATTTCACGAGGAAGTTAGAAGATTTCTAGTATATAGATTAACATAAGCAGTAGGAAATTCATGGAGGACCATGGGCCAACTGGTTCTAAGAGTTGGGCAGAATAGCAGTTTGGAGAGTCTCATCCAGTCCAGCTGAAGACTAAGCTGCAAGGAACCTTGCAACACAGGCTTTCCCAAAACCAGTGATTTACTATTTAGCCATCTGCTGATGGTGATTCGCAAAGAATCAGTGTGATTACACACAATGATTATAATGATGATTAAAACATCCTGTGCTGTTCATTGTGAATTATCTTCCAAAAAAGTGGTTGTCTGGCACATTTAGTTTTTAATCAAGTTGGCATTTCCTCCAGTATTTACAGCCAGATATTGTCCCAAAATCCTGCAAAATGAATCAGTAACTACCTACACATTACTGGTTAAGCTGCTAAGGCATTTCTTTTTAGGCACTGACTAAAGCTTCTCTGGTATTTGCCACCTTTGAGGGCCTTGCATGTGGACATATCTAATGGATAACAGAACTGAAGAGACAACTTCTCTCATCTGTTTGCAATTTAGTTACTTCCCTGAATCCTAGTTCAAAATAGAATTGATCTTCCAGATAGTAGCTGCTATTCCAATTTCCTGCTGCTGATGACATTAGAAGTTATCTTTATTGGCTTTTCTGGAGAACCATGTTCCAATCTATGAGAAGGCACCACAGGTCAGTCAGGGTTCAAATTATCTCTAATGTTCAGTTAAATGCCTTCCTTTTTATTCATGTGACAGATTTGTTCAACACGTATGTTATCTTTTTCATCTTCCTTTCCTCCTCTTGAATATAAGTGTCTCTTCAACAACCTAAAGATCTCTAGTTCAATTCTTTGAACAAGTGAAAGATAAGATACAGTTTGCTCTCTGAGCAGTGAGGTACAGTTGCAGCTCTGTCACCTTTCTCAAGCTGGAAAACAGATCTACTTAATTTGCCTGATAATTACATTATCAAATACCCTTTAGTCATAACATCATGTCTTCTTTGTAGACAATCCACCCTAGAATTACTTCTAATATATGTTTCTTAAACTCCTGATCTGTCAGGGATCTTCAATACTCAGCCTGACTAAGTACAAAAGAACTGGAACAGCTCCGTGTGTTGTGTGTACATCCTCGAGGATAAGGCTGCCTCTGGAGGTTCTTGAAGTGTAGTGCAAAGCATAGGTTCAGCATTTTCATATGTACATAGCTACAGAAATAATAATAATAAAATAATTATAGAAACTTAATCAAAATTTGTGGAAATGTTTTGAAGATTCAGCTGCCACACAAATCCATCTAGCCCTTCATATTGTTGTCAATACTGTCCAGTTTTTGATTCATAGTAATTTTTTTCCTGTTTTGAGAACTGGACTAATGTTTCTATAAGACTTCTTGTGATTTTTTTCAAGTTTATCTCTTATAGTTACATGTCTAAATAATTAAACTGGCAGATGTGACATCTATTTTGGAAGGGTAAAGGAGTAGTATAGCTAGGTTTTGTTTTTAATTTCTTTTTCCCATTTCTGTGACAAACTCATAATCTCTAGTAATCTGGTTTTATGAATCAGATCCTTTATCAATTTATGTCAGTAGTATAAGGTTAAAATTCTTAGAAAGAAAGAAAATAAAAGTAATGCAGGTCAATATATCTATGAAAATACTTTCTTATGGATATATGTGAAAATGAGCATTTTCAATAAAATTATTTAACTGATATTTATCAAAGGCAGTATAGTTTATTGAATGACCAATTTTCAAATCTTCAGCATGTAAGAAAGCTACTAGTTCAGGAAAATCTTTGAATTATTGTACTTTCTTACTTTATTGATAAATTGGCCTGGCTATAGAACTACATTCCTACTTATATTTAGGGCTAAAGTATATTTCTTCTTACATAGGTGGAGTTGCTGTTTGAGGTTTGGCACTAAGGCTTCTGGAAAGAACATGGCTAGCTAAAATTGGAATACCTAAGCATTCGAACAAAAGATGAAGTTGTACACTGTGCTCTTCTGAAATTTCTGTCAAATTTAGTACTTGTATTTTTCTTAGGTTAGGTGATAATGCTTTCTGTTCCTTTTCCTGAAATGCTTGTCTAATACAGAAACAACATTACATATATCAGAATGTTTAAACATGCACTGACCTCTCTATTTTGGCAAAACATTAGTGTTTCTAAAGATCCTTTCACCGCTTCATTTCTGCTGCAGATTTTGGGTATCTCAAAGGCTTTGGGGTGTTTTAGGACTTCCTACATCCTGGTGAAGTGAAGCCACAAGGTGTAAGGGCATAGGTTGCAAAGGCAGAAGGTGCTTCTTCAGCAGCCTCCAGTATGTTACAAACTCTGCAAATTACAGCTGACATGCATCTCATGGCTGTGGATCTCGAGCAGTGGAACAGTCCCTCCTTTCCTGTATGTTCCCTAAGCAACCAGAGTAAGCAGAACACAGGTAACCTCTCCCCACAGACTATATGTAAGGTAGAACACCTTGGGGCTGCACCTGAGGAAAGTTCTTAGTTTAACTGTTTGATGTCTGCTGTGGCTGCACATGCCAACAGCGTATCTCGAAGCAACTCCTGCTTCTGGTAAGTAGATTTCCCAATTTTAACCCAGCTTGTGGAAACAAGTCCAAATTCAACTTTGCTTCAGACAGGTTTATGGAGAAGATTTTCTCACATTTTGAGTGTTCCCTTACTTGGGACAATTGGATTGGGTGATGCTACTTACACTTCCACTGTTTATCATGAATGACTAATCCTAACTCTAGCTTCTGTGTTTGTAATCAAAATGGAAGCTTTTGAATTCCAAATATTCCTTATTCCTTCTGAGGACAACCAACTGTAGTGACAATTAGTGTACAGGGCTGTTGGTTTGGCACATCTCCATATGCCATTAATTTCCGTAACTTTTATCCTAACAGCCATGTTGTGTGTTTTAACATCTTTCAAGTGCTAGTCTCCTTCCAAGAATAATATCCATATTAAGTAAAAGAAATTTATTGTCAACACTTAAGTTGGATACTAAAATTATTTTTTTCCCATCCTTGACAGGATGAAAAGGTGTTTGAATTGGTTAATAGTTATGAATTTTACATTGTACAATTGAGTTGAAAATACTTTTTTAAACTTTTAGAAGGTATTTTAAAAGCAATAAAAGATTTATGAAGTGTCTATATAGAACTGTAGCTAATCTTTAGAATTCCAACAAGTACACTTTTTACCCTTTCAACTGAAATGAATACAAATGGTTTCTCGGGAAAAGACAGGAAGTGTTCATGTAAGATATAACACCTGCCATTTTCATATTTATTGGAAATGTGTGTGTATGTTTTTTTTAATATGTATACATTATCTATCCCAGCTACTTATAGAAGAGAGAAGACAGTTAAGTTCAATGTGCTCTGGAATAAACTGCAAAACTGACTTTTGTTTAAATAAGCATTTAACAGATTATTCATGATTTATACACACAGGTCCTGATAACGACTGGATGGAATTAGACTTCCAGCATCTTTTTTTTTTCTACAGAAGGTCGCTTTATATCTATAGTTGCTTAGTGTATAAGATAATCAAACTATGTGGATATTTCCTACAGTTTTATTATGTAGTGTTAAAGAATAAAAGCTGTTCCAATTTAGTTCTAAAGGGCTCCACTTCTAAGAGTATATTAAAGAACTTTGCTGTGTCAGTAACTATATACCTTATATTTATGTGAATAAGACATAAACTATGCCACATATGGAGAAATTCCATCACATTTAAGAATAGCAAAGATTAAAAAGACTTTTCCAGGCCATACAGAGCATCTCCAACTCTTCTGAGAAGTTAAAACTGTTTTTAATTGTTTAATTGAGTTTTAATGCAACTGAAAATGTTCTCTCTAAAATAAATTGTATCATATTTAATCCTTCTTGACTGATTGTCGTTTGCCTTAATGTTATGAATTTTTGCAGTACTGTTTTTAGTATTCTGAATCAGTCCAAAACCTCAATTTACTCTTGAAAATCCTTTTGAACCTTCTCCAAACCAGGAATCCTGTTATTTAGCTAGCTCTATTTGGAGATCTGTCCTTAATACCAAACTTTAATCTCCTTTGTTGCAAATTTTGTAAATTATTGCTTGCACTGTCCTTGGTGAACATAGACAACAGTTGATCATTTTCCTCCATAGAAAGGGCATTATACATACTTGGAGGTTGTTATCATATCCCAGTTCAGTCTTTGCTCTTCTAGACTAAACAAGCTCCATTATTTCAATCTTTCCTCCTAGGTCACTCTCTGCACCTCTTATAACTTTTATTACTCTTTTCTGGACTCTATCCAATTTGTTTACATCTTTCATAATGACTCAAGCCTGGTCTGTGTCCACTAACAGTACCACATTCTTCCCACAGTAGTTCAGACCTGGTTTTAAAACAATTAAGGCTAGATGGTTTGATCATCAAGCGACTCAGGTGTAAAACATTTTTGTGTGAGAGATATCTCTTCCTTACTCAGCCTAGAACAATGCTGGTACAATTTTGTTAGCTGAGACACACAAAAAGGTATGGTTTGTAACATATGGGAGTGATTAAACTAATTTAGGAAAAATCCTGACATTTCTGCTGTCATTTCTGACTATCACTGTCAAACAGAAGATGTATACACAACCTTATTTCTTGGAGGGTTTTTTTGTGAAAAATGATTGATATGGTACTCCTGATCTGCTTCAATACTTAGGACTTGCTGCTTAACTGGAGACAGAAACAGTCATTGTCCAATTGCTATAGCAATTGCTTTCATTGTAGGTCTAGAATGCTAAGCTTTGCTCTTTAAAAATATAAAATTAAAATTCTATTATAAACATCTAAATACAGTTATCAGTTAGACATTTACAGGAAAACCATAGACTTCACAGTCATGCAAAATTAAACTTTGCCTTTGACCTGATATAAATGAAAAGTAAATTAAGAACTAGATCTGGCATTTGATATCTGTTCAGAAGAATGAAATAATGAATTAAGGCAGCTTGTGTCTAGAGAAAAAGCGTTATGAGGAGCGTCTGAGGGAACTGAGGTTGTTTAGCCTTCAGAAAAGGAGGTTTAAGGGAGACCTTATTGCTCTCTGCAACTACCTGAGAAGAGGCTGTAGTGAGGTGGTGGTTGATCTCTTCTCTCAGGTAGCAAGTGAGAATATGAGAAGAAATGGCCTGAAGTTGTGCCAGGAAAGATTTAGATTAGATATTAGGAAAAATTTCTTCATGGAAAGAGTTGTCAGACATTGGAACACGCTGCCCAGTGAAGTGGCTGGTACTGTGAATTACAACTGTTTGTGAACAAAAATCTACTTTGGCTTTGGTTTTGTGCTGTCACAGCATTGTGTGTTGTTCCATCCTGGTGGCTGGAAAAGTTAGGTGTTGGAAATGTCTATGCTTTCCTTTTTGGTGATGGCTTATTGAGAGTTTATTGTAACAGCTGATAACAGACTATTTTTTATCTAGGAGATACACTTTGGATTGAGAAATTGGTATCACTCTTCTCTCTCTCTCTCTCCTAAACATTCTCTACATCCTAACTCCTCCTCCTCTCTGTATCCATGTCTCACTGTTGCTTTCCCAAACAACTCAGCTACAGACTGCATACTGCTCATTTACCAATATCCTATATACATCCCTTTCAAATTAATTTGGAATTCTGTTTCTGAAATGGCAATACAGGTTCAGATCCACACAAGCACAGAATAGACATATACATCCACTAGGAGTAGCAACAAAATTACAGCAAAAATTACATAATGTTCTTTATACCTCACAGCCAGAAGACTGGCCTGATCAAGTTCAATGGTCACTGCAAACTGCTGCCACGAGTTGGGAACAGGGACAGGAGGGATTAATGATTAGCAGAACAAATATAAATCATAGAAAAAGAAGGAAAGGATGAAAACTGAAGACTTAAATGTGTTGTGTCATTTTTTTAATAATTCTGATTAACTTCTTGCTTAATATTTCTGGTTTTTTTCATTTTACTGATGCCTAAGTCATTACTATTGCTTTTTTTATATAGATGCAAGTATTTATCCTTCAGCTTCCCACTATTAATAAATATGTATAAGCTATGGGACATGATTTTTTTACTTCTCTTCCTAAAGCAATCACTTGAGAATTAGACAGCATGGCTAGGGCAGGGGGGGATCAAAGGGATTTTATAACATTCTAGTTTTGCAAATATTTGAAAACGGCTAGTTTTCCCCTAGTCTCCAAAGCTCAGCTTTTGACCCTGTGAGGCTGGTAGATTCCACTGAAGGCTAGATTTAGTGTTTTACGTCATCATTCCTAGCTCTCCTTATGTTCATACTTGTTTGTGCCAGGCTTAATATGCAATGTGGGTCAAATTCAACTGAGTACAATTACTTTGGTAGCATGTCCTTGAAAAAAAAAGCTTTTTTTTTTTCTTCTTTCATGATGGTACCTAACTGTGATACTGTACTTCATTAGCCTGGTGATTTTTGGTTGTTTTTAATCCATGTGTCTGCAAAAATGGTACAGCACGGACAGCTACTTAACAGGTTACACAACATCTTTTGTCTGTGTTCAGTATAGCATGGGAATCAGCTTGAGGCTGACAGCTGAATTTAGCTTTCTAAAGCATGATAACTGTCTGGGCTTCCAGTGCTGTGGAGATATAGTCACTATCAATGAGGTCTTAATCTTGGGCTGAATCCTACCCCTAATATTATCCTCATTTTGAAGGATTTTCTCTGCACTTGATGAGACTTTAACTTGAAAGTCATTCTTAAGCTGATGAAAGTTTTCTCTAGGAAAAAAACCCATTAAACTGATGGAGAGAGAGTTTTGAAATTTCCCTTCATTTACACTAGGGATACAGAAGTTACACACCCAGCCAAAACTTCCACCTCTCTGAAACACATACAGTTAGAGTAGGAAACTCCCGCCAAGTTCTCAGAGCATTTTGGCATTTCCCTACTCGGTCAAAACTCTAAAGGTAAGTTCAACTATGGAGGAAAAGTCCAAAAAACAGTATCTCAGTCCTCCACCTTCATGAATAGTGATACATTTCACGATTTCATTGCAATGCATCTGTTCATGATACCTGTATTTTACAGTGTCGTCTAAATAATGATAGTGGTTGTTTTTGTTGGTTCTGCTCTTCTGTAAAGTGCAGCCTCTTTTCCTTGTCCACAATCTCTTGCTCCTTGGAAGGGTGTGTGGTACATTCTTACACATGAAGAGCTAATGGGTGACCTGAAACAGGGGGAATAGATTTGGAGACCCTGTGTGCAACACCAAAAAGCAACAAAGGGATCTAAGAGCCAAAAAACATTTTACCTAAAACTATTTGCCTCAGTTCCTGTGGAAGGAAAAAAAAAGATTGTATAGATTTCATACTGTTAGACTAGTCTGTCAGCTCATAACTCTGTGCTGTCTTGTTATTTGAAATAAAACACCAGGTTTTCCTTGAATATGTCACTCAGGAAAGAATTAAATGAAGTATATGTGGGGATGTATTCAAATGTAGTCAGGAGCTTAATGATCAGACAGATTTTTTCCATTACTCTTAATCAGGAGGTAGTGATGTGGGCCAGTGATACAACCAGGCAAGCTCACATGCCTTGTAAGCAAGTTTTAGTCATGCTCTAAATCTTTAAATAATCCTGAATACTCTCCATTTTTAGGCATGAGGAGGAAAAAAACCCTTAACCTTTTCAATATTGTCTGTCCATTCCATTCTTCATTCCTTGGAGGTTTGGAAAGAGAGACCTACCACCTGCCTGCCAGACAACATGTCAAGGGATCCTTATCCCTTTTTCTGACTGCTTGCCAGAAACTGGGTTAAGAAAAAAAAAGTAGGCTGAAAATGGGAATGTGCCAGTCTTGGAAGCTTTCCCCTGCCAGGAATGTGCTGAGGGACTGAAGGCGCTCCCCTATCCTGAGCCCTGCACATTGCCATCACAGGGCTCAGTGCCTGTACATTAAATAGGTTTTGCCTATGTATCTCCTTTCTCACAAGCTTATCATCTGCAATGTTTTTCATCCATAAATAGATGACAGCTGTGTATATGACCCAGTCAGCTTTAAAAGAAACAGGCACTCTATGTACTCGTTTACTTGATGGAAGTAATATTTAGGTTAAGAACAGTGAGTCCTTTGGTAGTACTACCAGCAGTCCACAAGATGTCATACTATGACAAAAATGGTAATTTCTTGTACCTGGAAAGTACTGCAGTACTAACCTTCCAGAAAGAGCACAGTCTGTTCAGGCAGCCTCAGCTTAAGGCTTTCAGACAAGCAGAAGGCCACCCCTGGACAAGAATGTTCTGAGATCTATTGTAACCTCTTGCCAAGCACTGAGGTGCCAACTTGATTTCATCCCTAAATTATTAAAAGAACATGAGAAAAAATACACTCTCAAGATCTAACTCATAGCTCTACACAAGTTGCAAACTCAGTGGAAGGAAAAGGAATTGTACCAGGTAGTTCAAACAGAAGCTTGGTTCTGTTTTCTGTGTTGGGTACACTATATGGTTAGCAGGAATGGATCACAAATTTGGCAAAGCTAAGTAAGTTTGTAGCTACTCTCCAAACTCTGACTTTATGCAATGAATACTTCTTTCAATACGTCTATAAGTTGCTGTTGTTTTAAATAAAAATCCCTTTACTGCTGCACAATTTACTCTCCGGGGCAAAATTAATTTACTTCATCTTTAAAAAAATCATAATGTTTTCCCTTTAGTTTTGGTTGTGTCCTGTATTAAGTTTTTCTGCTCTTTATTCATTTATAGGCTTTAAACTAATTTTTAAGAGTCTTGTTTCTCATTTGCAGTAAGACGTCTCTACATCCAGGATATAAATGCTGTGTGGAATCACCCTTTCTCCAGTGTTTGTGAAGAGATAAGGAAAATTTCAAAGTGGCATTGTGAGCACTCCTCAGAGAAGTGCCAAAGGAAGCATTTTATGTTGGTTAAATAACAGGTGTAAACGGACTTGTGAAAAGGATCAAAAACACAGAAGAAGAAAATGCCGGTATCTTGGGGTCCATACATGCCAGTTTTGGTGAAAACTTTAGTAAATGGTAGCTATAGATTAGTGTCAAATGAAGAAAAAAATAACTTTCCTGATGGGCATTTAGATGCTTGGTGGTAAACTAACTTAAGACCACAAGCAAACTTTGAATGATTTGTAACATTCTGTTGATTCTTGGGGTTTCATTCAGTAATTTCTTAACATCTAGAATATAGAGCATGGTGAATAAATTTGTAAGGAGATAAATTGAAGAAAATATGGGTGCTATGTTGAGAAAAGATATTTTAAACACTTACTAAGAAAAAATATTTTCTTTTTTCTTTACTGAGAAATTTTGAATGTAGTTGAATTTGAAGTTATGCTGAATCATTTTTTTTGTTTGTTTTGATTTTGGTATTTAGTTTTCTTCATTCTCCTCCTTTTAACCGAAAAAAACTTTCAGTGAAAATTTCCTTCTGTAGATGAAACTAGCAACTACACTATCTTTGTTAAGAGTGCAAGAATCACCAGTCAGTTTGGCAATAGGCTGGAACAGAGCTGCGAAAACATCTGCTGAGTTTTGGTATTCTCCAGGAAAAAAAATCAGGCATAGTTCACTGCAGTTATTTTAATTTTGGATCCATTGCAGTAATCATTGTAACGTTTGTTTTTTAAAAAAATCCCAAAATATTTGCAATATCAATATATATTATTAAAATGATATTTATATTTCCCCAATCCCGACTGAAGGATTCCTTATCATCCGTCAGAATTTTTTACCAAGTTATGGATAATTTTGAAGGCCACTACCACATTTTTTCCCAAATTGTGAGCTGAAGCACTGCTGTAAGAGGGTGTTAGTACTCAGTGGGGCAAGGGTTTTAGCTAGCCTTTATTAGGGTGACCTAGTCATGAACTGTAATGGGCTTACCATGGATCTCAGCTTCAATGAAGATTTTAGCTGTAGATTTTTTTGAACCATTGGTGGTGTAGGAAAAAGGTAGAGGAGTTCTATTAAACACACTGTTTGTTTGATGAATTTTGGGACACCAAAACCTGTTCTTTGAGTAACAAGAAAAGGAGCTTGTTTGGTCTCCCTGCGTGTTGCAATCTTTGTGAATTTCCTGTTATGCCCATGCTCAGGTGAGCTGACTGAGTAAGAAATAATAACTTTCCTTAAAGCCTCGTCTCATTACATTTTTAAACTGTTACTGCCAAAACTTCAGTCTGTGATGAGGAGCCACTAGTTAGGACAGAGGATATTAGATTCTTGATAGTAACCTGGTTTAGGAGCCAGCTAATAAGGTGGGGAAAGCTGGCAGTACTGAAAGATAGGTATTGATTGCAAGTAAAGGTATTATTAAACAGAATCCTCAAAGAGTTTAACTCTGCTATTTTCAGTTAATCAGTGTGCCAGGGAATTTGCTGAGGATGCAGGGCTAGGAGGTGTGATCAATATAAAGGACATTTGAGATCTCAAAGATAACTAATATCTAGATCATCTTGAAGCCTCAAGGAATAGGATTGCAATAAAAGTGATTAGTATAAAATGTAATATTTAAGCTGAAAAGTTACTAGGAACAGATGTAAAGTAGGCACATTTTGGCTTTCAACAGCTGGAGAGAAGGACATGAAGTAGTGATTCAGTTATCTTGTGAGCATGAGTCATTCATAGTGCCAGGAGCTGGTAAATTTAATTCTCGTTTACCTCAGCAGAGGTAAGCATATGCAGGATCATTGTAGAAAGGACATGAGTCCTTCTGAATTGCTTTTCAAGACTATGCCCAGTGACATTCAAGAAGGATGAACTTGCCTTGGAATAAATGTGAGAAAGGGCTATCAGTATGAAGCATGGAAGAGATCTGAATTTTTTTATTTGTCCATATCCCTATCAAATCTCATTTTTCTTAACACTCTCTAAAAATACATTTGTGGAAGAAGGTGCAAAAGGCACAGAAAGAAGAGTATGAAAATTCATCAGAATTACTTTAGCCTGAAAACTAAACAACACTACAGAGTTATCACAGCAGTGAGGTTCCAAAACTATCTTCTAATAAAAAGAATGAGAGAGATACAGTGTTTTGTAAGTGTAGCACTTAGTGAGCAATATGGTCATAGGGAATAAGTAGCAAGTCCTTCTGAAAATCTCGAAGGGACCTTGCTCATTCAGACCAGTGGTTTTAACAAAGGTAGACACACTGTTCAACATTCTTTTGGATTATGCACACATGCTCAAACTCCTCCAAATTAATACTTTTAAGTACTTAGTTTAGATTTTTTCAGCATTTCAGACTCTGCAAGAAGTGTCCTGTGCAGAACACTAAACAAAACATTAATTGCAGCAAGCTTTCCTTCTACCCAAATAGCCAAAGTAGGCATTGGGAAGAGACTGACTTCAATGGAAAAATGGCATTCTTCCAAGTCACAAGGAAATAAAATACGTGATTCATAATTTGTACATGTACAATGACCAGAATTACGAGAACAAGGGCTACAATTCATTTCACTGGCATATATAAATTCCCAAGATTTTATTTATCTGCCTTTCAGATTTCCAGGTTCCATATATGTATCCAAGTACTCATCAGCCTGCAAGAAATAAATTCTTTGACATCCTGTGCACTTAGTCAGACAGAACACTTCTAAAATAGTAGAGATTTTAATTGGGGGACCTGGGTCAAAATTTACTGGCAAAGGTCTTAAATTCGAGTTTCCTACCTGCTTGGCTGAAAGCTATTTTAGCTTGCTTGATGTTTTTACTTATGAATAGTAATATCCTTGTGTGAAGGTTGAAGGTCATGATTCAGATGCCTGGCCTAAATAATGAATGTGCTTGAGTTAAACTCCAGTTTATTGTCTCTCAGGTGAGAATCCAAAATCCGAAGAATCACTTAAGATCCTCCATTAATTCCTGCTGTTAGGGCTATTCCATGGTGTATTCTTTGGAGTTTTATATGGAGGTTTTTGTAAAAGCATAATTATTAAAATCTGAAACAGAGTTACTAGCACCTGAAAGAACTCAGTTGTCCTGTCTGATGAACAGGGATTTCCTATGCATAATTTGCCATCATCCAACAGATGCAGAACTCTGAGCTGCTGTGTTCTGTGGGGGTCTTTATCAGAAAGCTACAGGGTGAGGTGGAGAAAGCGTCCTACTCCCTAGGCAAAAGCATGAAAATTTTGCCCTTTGTTTCTTTCAAAAATTGATGAAAAACCCCCTAAGCCCAACAAAACCACATAAAGCAAACAAATACAAGAACTCTTTAGAGCTTTGAATTAAGTTGAACTTGTTTATTCCATTAATTATTTTGACTCTGCAAATTTTGTCGTGGTCTCTATCCCACATATGCTTAGAATCTATGAAAGACACCTTTGAGGAAGCGGCAAACTTGCTTTAACTGAGTTGGCTTCCTCAGCCTGATGCATACTCCTAATGCAACCAGATAATTTAACAAGTCTTTTCTGCATTTGTATTCAGCACTCTTTTATCACTTACATATGATCTCACGGATGTGAGATTTCAAAGGCTGTTGATGTAATTAATTCAATATTTAAACACATAAAAGGAGGAGATGCTACTTATTTTGTCTTGTGTAAAATAACATTATTAATCATTTGGTTCTTATCATGTCTTATTTAATGTTTAAAAAAAATGCCCAAACCCCCACTTTTTTACTGAAAGAAAGGTACTCTACAGGAAAATTACTTCATGTTCTTTGATACTTGATCAGTAAGACAATGTATTTTTTGTTACCTTATTTTTTAAAACATGTTAGATATTAAGTCTACCTTTTACAATCTCTTTAACAATGCAGAAACCTTCCAAACTAATTTATATACCATGCCTCATGTAATTTTTGTGATGGAAAATGTCACGGCCAAGTTCCTTTTACATCATGAATATAGGAAAAAAAGATCTTTAAACAGTGTTTATCTGAGCAAATTTTATGTTTGTGCTTTAAAGACTTGCTTAGAACAATTGACAATCAAATAATTAATGAATATTCATTAGTGAAGGTAATGCTGTTATCAAGCAAGGTATTATTTTATATTTTTCTATGTTTCCTGACTCAACAACTGCGGTGTCCTGTCTGGTGGTGAGACTGCCTTGAGAGCTTTTCCCCCCATCTATTCAACAGTTATTTATTTTATTGTCAGAGTACAATGTAGTTACTATTCTTTTATGGATCAGAAACAGAAAGAGCTAATTACTTTAACCTGCCTACAGGTGAAAAATCCCTTCTGGAATATTTCATTCCAGTGTGTCATTCCTTATCCCTAATTATTTTATTGTTTACTAACTGCCAGTCTCTGAATGATGGTTAATTGGAATAATTAGCCTCTGCCAATTTCATTTTTTTTCAAAGCTAGTGAATGAGCCAGAACTTCAGTATTTATAGAGGAGTTCCAAACATAAGGCTGTTGGAAGGAAGGCTTTTGAAGAAAACTCTCCATCTCTAGAAATGTGATGGTGAATATAAGAAAACCACTGAGAATTTAAAGGAATCTCCCATTTTAAAAATAAAAGGGATTTCATATTACTTATGATTCCTTCAAAGAACTTGCAATAATAGGAAGATGGACTGAAAAGCTGTGGAACTCTTATGGAAGTTAGAAATGTGAATGAAATTCAAATCAAAATTTTGGAGCACATAATTTTTTCCAAACTTTTGCAAAAGGCCCCATAAAAGAAACACTCTGGAAGTGCAGGCAATGGTGTATTGTTTATTATAAAAAAGTGTTCTTTTTACAAGAATTGCTGGACTAACATCCTGTTTTCTATAATATTTATTCTTTTGTAATTCTGGATATTGTATCTTGGAGACATTGACTGAGAAGATCGATCTAGTTTGTGTGTTTAAACAAAGGTTGCTGTGACTTTCTTTGGGCCTAAAATGACATTGTATGGAACTGAAAAACAGTAGTTGGACATGACCACATTTGTAAGTGGCTCTCTCTTGCTAGTGTTTAAATCCCAAGGGTTTGAAGTGGCACAAGCATCAACACACGCTACTTTCAGTGTGAGGGAACTCCTTTTACAAGTGGAGCTGTCAGCCACACTCCTGCATTTTGGGTACCTGCAGGAAAGTGTCACCTCCTGCGTGCTCAC
This sequence comes from Pseudorectes ferrugineus, assembly GCA_008033365.1. Lineage (NCBI taxonomy): Eukaryota > Metazoa > Chordata > Aves > Passeriformes > Pseudorectes > Pseudorectes ferrugineus. The sequence goes on along the minus strand of QWTY01004391.1, from coordinate 20,534 downwards.
TGGCACCAAGCTCTGCAGTAAGGCATGACTGAAAACTTTTTGTTGGAACATAAGTGGGTCAAAAAAAGCCTGTGCAGACGTTCCTTTTGCCAGCAGCTCTTGCCAGGCATGCATCAGTTTTTCCTCTAATGTGAAAACTCTCACATCACATGTACAGGTAACGTTAACCACCTGCTGAGCAATTTCAAAGAGCCAGCAGGTTCCCCCTTCATGTCTTTCCCCCACTCCCCAATACTACACTGCAGACCCTTTGACTTTTGTAATAACCTTCTAAACTGTTTTAAATGTTGTGCTGCTGTTTACTCCATCTGTTCCTTGCTGACTGTTGTCTGACCCCCTCTGTTCACCATATTGGCAATGGTGAAACTAATGTCAATAATGGCAAAATCATGTTACCTTGTTCTCCTGCAGAGCTGCTTATCTTTCCCTTGTTTATCATTCTTTAAATTAGAAATTGAAATCCTTGCTCCATATGAAGCCAAATCTTTCACTGATCCTACTAATAACGGAAAAAAAAAGTAACAAGGGTGATATTTCAGTAAACATGGATTGTGGTAATGCTTTCCAAACCTATTTTGGAGTCCATTCAGCAAGAGGGTTTAATTTTCCCAAGGGTTGATATCACAGTAGTCCAGAAGTAAAATGCACAAATAACATAAATAAAACATGAAATTTCAAAGGCATATAAATACTATCAACTCTTGCTTTTGTGAAATAAGATTACAGAAGGCATGATCAAAATACCCGGAAACAATAGTAACATGAGTAGAGAATTGTTCTGACTAGTCTTGGGTTTTAATAGGAAAATGATGCAAATAAAGCATTTTGCTTTGGATAAGCTTTAGGTTAACATTTCTGCCAGTTTCAGGTTAAATCAGACAAGATTCTGATTTGGCTTTGGCTGAGACAAAAAATATTCTGAGCTCTTTTCAGGAGATTTTGGCAATCTTGCATAGCCAAAATGAAAAAGAGATTATTATTTACCTTCCAAAATTCTTAAATGTCATAATTCCTGGGGAATCAGGTTTAAAAGAAAAAAATATTTTTATGATTTTACAATGGATTTCAACCAATATAAAGAGAGGAATTCCACAATAATGATTTCTGTAAATGTAAAAATCAAAGAAAGAAAACATGCTTAAATAATAAACCTGTCTCTTTCCAGGAAAGCTTTTCAGAATACTATATTAAAATATGACTCTTGATGTTAAAAGTGGCCTAGAGAGAATGAATGATGAGCTGACATACCCTGTTATTCTTAAAATAGCTTTTAAAAAGAACAAATTTGAAAAGCATGAAAAATGTACAAAGGAAGAAAAAAGTTTATGTGCTTTTATTTCTTAGAAGAGGTTCTGGAGAACTCACAGATTGCTGCTATTCAGAACAGCAGAAATAACTGTTGGCTTGTTGGGGCTTCAGCAGGAATTTGACGTTGGCATGGCTTATTTGTCTGGTTTCGGCTGAATATTTGTTTGTATCTTTCACCCACCATGACTGAATATACTTTTAAGTGTGTAAAATGGGATTGCTAGTTAGGAAGTGAGTATGATTTTAATTCTAGGTATCAAAAAATCCACAACGTCTCATCACTCTTTCCTAAATTGTTGGACAGCTTCCTGGAAATCTCGGTGCTGTTAATTCTCAGTGGCCTTAAGGAGAGTCAGTGGCTATTTAATCATTCTTTCTTCATTAGGAACTCTAATTTTTTTTCCTCTCCTGGTGATTTTCCACCAGTATCAAGAGTTTTTCCTTCACTCAGTTGTTCCAATCCAAGCAAATTTTTGCTTCCCATGACACTGAAGTTTCAAATGTTCCCTAAGGTCAACAATCAGTTGCTGATTGCTATAGTTTTCACTGTCAGGGTGGGACTATTCCCATTTTACCACCAGCTTTTGACCTGCAAAATAGTAATAGCAAGATGTATTCCTCAGGTACCTACCTGAAGGAAATGCAAAAAGGATTTGCCTACCAAGGATCTTTCACTCTAATCAGGCAGACAACAGATTTTCAAAAACAGAGGTAAAAACACTGTTGGGTATAGGAAAACAATAAATTAGAGAATAATGACTTCATCTAATTAATAATCACTTAACTTGATGAGATCATTGTATTTTCAAAAAAACAATGCTAGATATACGAGGAAGGCTCAATTTAATGTCAATTCCTACAAAAAGCATGTTGGAATAAACCAATTTTGGGCACCCAGGGAATAAAACAATGAACTTGTCAGGAACTAGCTAGATTACACTAATGTACCTTTCTCCAAAACCAATAGGCCTTTTGCATAAAGGAGAAGCAATTAAAACAATACTAAGCTGTGAGAAGCATTTTGACACAGTTGCTGAATACACTGTCATAAGCACTGGAAACCTGATAAATATAAAACCTGACATCTCTTGTACAAGTGCATAAATTGAGAGAGGAGCACATGCTTTTAAAATTACCCATTGGATTTGACTCTGGAAGAATCTCTTCTATTATTGGTCCATACTTTCCAGTTTTGACTTGGAGATGGATTTGGAAGTAATTACCCAATATGCAGTTATCATTGCATTGGAAAATCAAGCTCCCTTTAAGAGTAAAGTAACATTTGGGTAACCTTTTCTGGAGTGAACAGGTTTTTTAAGTTTTTTTTATTCAAGCTGCAAGTCTAATTACATAAGTGTACAGAGGCACACCCAGATACCAACAATCAGTGGTGCATAGAAAGGTTTCTGGCTGCATTCAGAGGCATGCAGTTTAAGAAAGGCATGGATCATTGAGGGGATGTTGACTTGAGGAGCAGTGAGAATAATCGGAGTCTGGAAATGGTCATGTGTAAGTACCAGTTGTAGAAATTAGAATCATTGACACAGGAGAAGACTGAGGGGGCATCTGATGATACCTTTAGAAACTTTAAAAGTTGCTAACTGAGAGAGAAACAAGATCCTCTCCACAGACACTGTGAGATGGAGAGGGGTCTTGAGTTTCAATTGCTCTGAGGAATGTTTAGGTTTGCAGGAAGAAAACACCCTTCCATCTCAGAGGAATATTAAACAAAGAAATAGGCTCATTTGATCATTAAACCAGTGATGTTCCATCCAGAAACTTCAGTCATCATTGCTGGGCTTCTTAGGAATAGATCAATAGATGGATAGAATGGATACTTCCTAGGAGTGCAATGAATGGAGCTGGTCTTTCTTGCATTGGGTGGAAATGTTCTTTAAAGTCCCTCCACTTTTGTCTCTATCATTGTCCTAAATGTTTGACATAATCTATCCTACCCATATACCTGTAGCATTTTAAAATTGGGGTAGTCTTTGTCTGGAATGAAAGGAATTTGGTTTTTTGCCCCCACATAGCTCAACAATCCACTGGTACCACCAAGATGCACATAATAGTTTGATAGTGTTGATAGATATGGTCAGCTCTCCCTCTAGTGGCATCACTCAGCTGGGATTTATTTAGTGGAAAGAGGTTTTTCTCCTCAGGCTGGTGAAGCCTGATACCCGCAGGCACAGGGAATCCAGGGACAGATGTGCTGTAACTTCACATGCGGTTTAGCATTTCCCACCAAAATTCATGTTGTCCATTTTACTGCTGCTGTGATCACACTTAGAGACTCATCTGTGACTCCTGGTTGAGGCAGGCAACGTAAAGGGAGCAGCTTTATGGGGAGGGTTTCCTAAGTCCAAGTTCCCATTAGCCCTGATAGGATGTCACATTTTCTATCCCAGTCTTTTTATTTTTAAATACATGGTGTATCTAAATCTTCAGCAGATTTCTAAGGAGTAGGCACAGATATTGAAGGTGAGGCAGACTGGCTTTTTGAAAGTCAAGCCACAAAATGGCTGGACAGAATCAAGGGAAATTGCAGATCATTTACAGACCCTAAAATTAGTTCGCAAGTTCATATTAGGGGTTAAAATGTTTTGACAAGCTGCTCGACTCAGCTTTCCAGCCACATTTGCAGTGGCAACCCCAGGTGCTTTGCCGGCTTCCAGGAATTGTACCCAGTACACGGGCTTTGATCAGGATGAATGTGTTAGGCAAGGCACTTGTCTGTGTTTGACTGGTGGTACTGATTCAACATTTGTCTTGTTGTGGTTTCCTTGGTACTTTTATTCAGACAATTTCATACAGATTTGGAGGGGGGGAAACCAAACCAAACCAAACC
>QWTY01004391.1:0-16295 GCA_008033365.1 Pseudorectes ferrugineus | reverse complement strand
CAAACCAAACCAAACCAAACAATAAAAGGAACCTGATCACCTTTATCCAATATTTTCCTTTGTAACAAGTTATAGAGAAATTAATCTGCGGAAACATTGTACTCTCATGGAGAACTGTGCAGTTCAGAAACTCTCCTGCTGCCAAGTTAATTTTTTTATGTGAAAATGTAGACTTTTCATGGCAATGTATTTGTTGTATTGCTCCACAGTTATTTTTTTTCTCTGAGCAGCAAACCTTCTCTATTATAAACTAAATTCTGTTTACTTCTGTCTCTATTTGGCCATAGCAAGTAAACAAACTTGGAGTGAAAAGAAGCTCAAGATAGAAGAGGAAGGATTTATAACTGGATGATTGTATAGCTCGGACACTACCAAATTTTTACTAAGCTTCTCAAGGAAATTGAGGATTTCAACTTTTCTACTTTGCAAAGTTTTCATGAAAAATGTTATTCCTCTTTAGTAAGATTTTGTGTTTTTACTGTTTATTATAATATATAAGGGAGAAAAATGATATGTACATATATAAAGTCAAAGTCTTGACATATGTATGTATCTGACTTATATTAAAAGCAAGGAAATTGTATCTTAATACCAGTATTTTAAATAAGGAATCACAATAAAATTTAATGTAAATCTTTTAGGTATTTTGTATTCTATTATTTAATTTTATCCTCTTGAATAAATTATTTTCTTCAAATTCACCCTAAGGAATTAAGAATGAGTCATTCCAGGAGCTAAAACTGACCATCCCTACACTATAAACCAGAGTTCCCAGGCCAGCTACTGGCTTCTAAATCCTTATGAACTTAGAAACTGATCTCTGTTAAGGTCATGGCAGCATCAGAAGTAGAGTTTTCTTGCTGCTGAACCCAGTATTTTTCTTCCACCAAAAGCCACACTTCCTTTTTCACAGAAGTCAGAATTCCTTAGTTCCATCCCCCCTGTGATGAAGTGAGCGCTACAGAATAACAACCTAGACACACCCATACGGCTCCGGGCTCCACCCTCATCCCATCCTTGGCTGAAAACTAGGACAATTATATTTCTAAAGTGACATGGAATGAAACTGTTACAGCCCACATGTTGTTCTATATCATAAATAATGATTAAAAATCCTAACTTAGTAAATAATGTTCAGAAGATGAAACAGAAAGATCTATTTTGTAGACTCTGAATTTTTCTTCAGAAAGGTTATTTCTGATTAAAGTAGTTGATAATTATAAATAAAGTTGCAAATGAATGCTGAATGGGAGGGAGAATATATGAAATGTTACTTTTTTGTGGCCGATTGTATTAGTCATGCAGACTATAAATTACTGATGATTAATGTGCACCTGCTCTGAATAAAATGGAAGAACATTTTATCAACACTTGCTATAATTTTCTATTAGAAATGTGGAAACATCCTTCTTCATTCTCCAAAAGTACTTTTAACACACTTCAAGTACTTCAATTTTAAAGCATTTCTAACTGCTCCTTGATGATATAATATCTTGCAGTAATTACAGTGAAACATGCTTAATAAATGAGGATGAAATAACACTATCTATATTGTGTCAACACAATAAATCTCCATCTCAGCAGGTGGCAGTTTGATAGGTATTTTGTTTGCATTATTAATTGATGGGGATGTTGTACAGGAAGGTGAACTTCAGATTTAATGAAAAAGGGAAAAATGTCAGAACTGTACATAGGCCTTTAACTAGTGAATTGTGCCACGGAAAATGCCTTAATTTGTAAGTGGGGCGAAAAGATGTGGGGTGTTGAGTTCTGTTTATGTTTTTCTGTGTTTATTTTCTATGATTTAACAAACCCTTTTAGCTGTGCATTTCTTGTTTAAAATGCATTTTCAGCAATAGCAGGAAAGTTTCAGATATCAGTTTCTAGATTACATGATCAGGATTAAGCTTTAAAACATGACCTAAAGGTTCAAAAGATGAACAGTAAAACCACTGAAACTTCTTTTTTCCTACTTCCATAACGATGGCCTTTATGAGATGGGAATTCTGCTAATCTCAGTTGTCTAAAATTTTTATGTCTAAGCTATATATCATGTACTTATGGTCTGTAGAAGTAAGGAAATATTTACCTCCAGAGAACTTAGGTTTATATAATGATAGAATAAATCAAACATAAATCCAACTCAAATTTATATTGCTAGCAAATTCTAATAACTGAATTTAGGTACACTAGGACAGAGCTTGGAGTCCCTGGGACACTCTCCTTGTGACACTCATGTCATTGTGATGAATGGGAGGGAGGTTTCAGTGCCACTAAGAGCCACTAGAAGACACTTTTCCTTGCCTTGTCCCATGTGGAGCCCCCCCATGACTTTGCCTGGCTCACACAGGGAGTGCTGTTGGATGGAGAGGAGACCACTTTGTGCCACAGGCCTGTTTTAAAGATTCTCCACAGCCTTGGATGAAGAGTAAACTTTGTTTTCTAACGTGAAAAATGGTACTTTTTCCAAATCAGGTGAAAGTCTAAATACATCTACAAACACTTATTTACAATAGCTAAAAGAGACAACACAGTTACAAATGTTTGTACCTTTGCAAAGGGATGCAGGTGGATAAACAGAAGACAATCTGTGTATAACTTGCTTGTACCAAATTAAGTACTTTTTTACTTTCTTATCCATTTCTGTGCCTCTTGGTCCAGCAATGCTCAGGGTATCTGCATTCCTCCTTTCTCTGGGAGGATATCTTAGCTTTTATACCCAGTCTCCCTTTCAGGCTTTCTAGACAGTGTTGTTACTGATCCCTGCAGCTTACATAGGAGGTATATGTTTTCTGCTGCAGTAACAATCGTTTTCTTGGTTAGAAAACACACTTTTGCTTCTCTTTTTTTATTAGATGACATTTTGATATTTCTCACAGAAGGAAGACGCTTTCACGGAACCTTATATAATAATATCACTGTGAGCAGTGATAACAAAACCAGCAAGCTAATTGCTTGAAGTTCCCTGCCCTTTTCTAGTCAGATAAACTATAACATAAAATTAGGAAGAAATTGTTATTTTCAGTTTGTTCAAACCATATTCTTTTTCAGTGTGTTCTGTGGTGGCTTACAACCCTGCTTTTCTCTATTTTTAACATGCGAAATAGTAATAGCTAACAAAAGAGCCTTTGCCAAAGACTTTCCATGTCTCTTTCATGTGCACTTTTTCATGTGCACTTTTTCTCATAAACATATAAGGAATTTGTAGGAAAATACAGGATCTGCCTACTCACACCATCAAAGAATTACTCTTAAGAAAAGTGGACTGACAGCATACAACAAAATAAATGTTTTCCATTCTAGAGATGTCATGTTTAGAACCAGAACTTCACCCTCACTGAGTTTACAGATACTATGAAAAATATCAATGGTAGGCAGTTGCAAAATGCTAGGTGACTCTTGTTTGTGGCTCTTAGACAGCAGCTGGATATGCAAAGGCAGAGAAAGGGTGAGCCCTCAGGTTTTGCATACAGGCAAAAGACAAAACATTTTCATGAGAAGGAACCCTGTGTGCTCAGAGTGAAATGACCTGTGGAGCTAGACATTAAATCTTCCTATTACACTTTCTGCAAGGCATGAATTCAGCTGTAAAACATTTCTAATCCTTGGTTTACTATTCTTATTGCTGAGAGTGTAACTGCAAAAAGTGCATCTGAGAGAGCTTTAAGTAAAACTGCATTCAGAAGAAAATAACTATGAACAATTGCAAGGCAAAGCAACAAATTGGACAAATGCAAATGGAGTTTCCTGGAAAAAAAATAAAAATTCTGTGTTTATACGAAAAATATGATATGTGTCCTTCCCGTGTGTCTCCTCATGAGAGTCCTGATAGGTAACTGTGGCTGAGGTGGTATTTGAACAACTCAGAGAAGTAAATCATAAGAGAATGGAAATAGTGTTTTCTGTTATATATTCACAGCAGATAAAAACATGAAGATGAATTTTTGCCATCAGCTCAAGCTTTGCACTAAACTCTAGTACCTCCTTCATAGTACAATTTACTGATCCACACCAGGTATAATACTGAAAATCAAAGAATATTAGAAAAGAAACATTTTGCAGTTTTTCTTATTTTTTTGTTTCGTTTTCATTTGATAATTAGGAAATGAAATGCTGATCCCATTGCCTTAATATTAGTTATAAATTATGCTTATGTACAAAAAACCCTGAAAAAACTCATGGCAATTATTACATGGTTACTCTAATTCATTAAAAAACCCTTCATCTATGTGTTTGCAACTACAAAAGTAATACTGGATTTTCTCCTTAGAAATAATTAAAATTAAATTCAGTTCATCCACTCAAACTGTTTCTGACATCAATGGAAATACTTTTACATTGATTCAAAAGGGACGAACCCACAAAGGAGTCTACTGAGGACAGTTTACATCTGGCAAGGTTATATATGTGCTCTCCTCACCTGGATATTTTGTATGAAGATATTCCTCGTGTTGTGATGCATAGTCTCTAATAATAGAACATTGCACTAATTTCCTAGCTGGGGAAATATGAATTAGCAGTCTGTTGAAGGCCTGTTGGTAGTTCATGGAAATGATGACTGCTCTATTCAGACAAGGCTTCTTATATTTTAGGTTAATTTCTCCTTTCTTATTATTACTCGTAGTCTCTGTATGAAGAATGTGTGTTCATTGTGATTTCTGTGGGGCTTGTATTCCCTGCAATATTTTGATTTATTACTGTGGAAGCAGTTAGGTCACAAACATACATTTATAATTTCAAAAGGAATAATTTGCCTCACTAAGAAATTAAAATCCAAATCTGATGCTTTGTATAAAGTCAAAGGCAGTAGCTGACTAAAAGCAGATCTGCATTTACTTTTAAATATCAAATTTTGCAAAATAAATCTATATATTATACATATGTAAGATTTTTTCACCCCAACACTTTGTTACAGTATGGCAATCAAAACTTTTGGATACTGCAATTAGCTTTTTTAGCAAATGCTGGGAGAAAGCAGGCAGTCATCCTCTGAAGGAGCTAACCCAACATAGGCCATATCAGGCAGTTATAGATTACTGGAATATAAATTAAATTCCACTGGGAATGAAATACCTGTGGACTTGCTATGATTAATTACAACCACTCTTGTTTTTGATCCTTTGAAAAGACATTTTTCCATCAGCACCTATGCTGTGGCCAGGAGAATTCCCCTGTTATGAAATATTCTGGCATGGTGTGATTTCAATTTGTGTGCTGAAGCTGTTCATTTTAAAAATATTTAACAAGATTAATGTCACTTACCCTGAGAAGTATTTAACTGTTAAGAATGAACAGCATTTTTAAGTTTCATGGCTAAGAAATTCCCAGAGAGAAGACACATAGGGTTCAGAACTTTTGCATATGTTATTGTCTTGTCATTGAAACTGAGTCCAGTCCAAAGCACCAAACAGGGAGATGATGTTGCAAATCTTCTCATTCTTAACAGGCAATTGAACATTGGTCTTATGAAGACCTAAATGTGCTGTTAAGCCATTTTTAAGTGGTTCAGGATAAAAGAGTTGGAAAGTTTTGGTGTTTTATGTAATCATTTTACAGAGGAGGATTACATTTTGATATTCCATGATCCTGCCACTGCTTCAGGAGAAACCATCACCTTCCCACGTGTACACTGCAAGTGCTTCACCTTTTCATGAGGCCCATGAAAATGCAAGATACAATTTTAGGAGATGTTAGACTAAAAAAATAACTTTCACCTGGAAACTGTTATTTTAATTTTCTTTGACTTTCCATCTGAGATTCTTTCTACAGTATCATTTTTTTTCCCTTTGCACCAAAATCTTTATACTGCCTGTAAGATCTGGTCTGTTCATACAGTCAATCATAAATTATTTCCTTATATTTAAATGGTGGATTTAATTTATTTTACTGTGGAAGCGATTAAGGAGTGTCTTGCCTTCAAAAAGCCTAAGGAAATAGTAATAATGTTTTATGGACTAAAAGAACTGTGATTAACCTTCACTTTTGTATAACTCCAAAGTGATTTTCGTCAATAAAAACAGCTTTAATTTCCTTTTGAAAAACCAGACTATTTTGTCCAGAACATTAATACCTAAAGCGAATTTGGGTAGGGAAAGTTGTCTCTTTTAAAGAGGTCTTTTTTTTTTTAATTCGAGGAGTTGACTCTAGAAGACTCTTATCCCCAGTGCAGAAGGTTTTTCTGTCCTTTCTTTCTACCCCACAAAATTAGAAACTGAGTGGCATCTGAACATGGAAGAGGTTGCAGGAGTTATAAATGGTAGATATGCTTGCAATTGCAGACAATTTCCGGGCCTCTCCAGAATGCAAACATCTAGTGAATAACCTGAAATGTTGAAATTACCTGTATCCGGTGTATTACTGATGGTAGCACAAGAATACAGGAGGCGGAAGTAATCCTATTTGTAATGGTGCTTGCTTATAGAAGCTCTATATACCAGTTCTTGAACGCTTGTGATCCCAAACATTATTCCAGACCACAGTTCCCTCTGCAACACCAACCTGTGTGCCAGCAGTGCCAGCGTTTAACAGAGCATGGTGTTAATAATGCCAAGGCTGTGGGGTTGATCGTTGTGCGGGCACCTAAGAATCGGACTCAATGATCCTTGTGGGTTCCTCCCAGCTCAGAATATTCTGTGATTCTGTAGCTAGGAAGGCTGATGCCAGGAGCAAGGTGCCCTTGCTGTTTCTCATAGATGCCCCAAAGAGCTTATGCTGGCCCACAAGTGCTGCAGAATTTTGTCAGGGGCCATTTAATAATGACATTATGAGAAAATGAGCCTACAGCACCCTATATGTCTCTCTGATGGCTATCCAGTCCCTGAATACACTAAATAGAACTAAATATACTCTGAGCATTCAAAGAGGGATGACCAAACACAAGTGAAGTATCCCCCCTCCCTTGCTAGAGAGGAAAAGAACACTTCTTAATTTCAGAAGTGCTCAATCCAGTCGATACAGGCTCTAAGTATTCATTCATCTATTTATTTCTTCAGTCTTGTTGCTTATTTTCTCACTAGCTGTTGGTCCTCATTAAAAATAAAAGTTGACTTTCCTCAATATGACTTACTTCCATTAAGTTTCAGCCCTAAACATTCTACTGTTCAAATGCATGCTCCATGCATCATTGTGCTAATGCCTGCATAACCTAATGTCACACTTTATTGTGTGTATCCAAGTGCTGGAGGGACAGAAACAAATAGGAAGAAACATTACAGAAAATGAGGTTTTGATGGAGGAAGAAATGAGTTGGAACTGTGCCAGGCACACTTTGTCAGCACTAACAGTCATCTTGAAAAATTCAGAAACCCACAAATCCCACCCTACAGAGCAGAAACTGAGTGAAATAGTATTACTGCTACTTATGATGTAAGAGTTCAGGGAACAAAAGACAGACTTTCAGTAATGCTGTATTGAAAAGAGAAATAAATGCCCCATGGAATACTCTGTCTGAGAATTAGAAAAACTTCAAATCTACAACAGAACTGCTGGAAAATTATGTGATTAGTCCCACATAAACTGTTGCTACAATAAGTTGTTTGCTATTTAGAGAGTTTTGTGGTGTTCTTAATAGACATAAAAAGTTAGTACTCAATGTATAAAGACTATGATTCTGATTTCTTAACAGACAGAAGGAAATGCATAATTCCTTAATTCTAAAAGTAAACACATATTAGAGTAATATGTCCTTATGTATTTTTGTCAAATAGCCCTTAGCTTCATTCCGCCCTAAAATCAAGAAAATACAAGACCATTTCTTTTCTCTTTAGTATTATTTAATGTTTCAAATATTTCCAAATTATGACTTTTCCCGGTTCATTTTCAAACTAATTTTTTTTTCTTTTCCATGTTTCTTTTGGATTACTGATGAATACGTAGCACTTAGTTGCTATCTGACATTAGTAGGAAAGGAACTCTGTTCTCATGGAGTCTATTCTGTTTAGTAAATTAGATTTCTTCTAACCAAGCTATACATTAAGCATCTTAAGAAGTCTTCCAGGAAAACTTTTAGAGTTTGTAACAGTACACACTGTCCCATAAAGTTAACCTCAAGTAATATTTTTAAGAGTGGGTAGACGTCATGCTAGATCTGTTTCAGCTCTTCTGGTTTACTCCAAGCTTCTTCTGATCATAGTGATCCTTGAACTGAAATCAATAATTTGTAAAGTGTAGAAGAAATTTAATCTCAATTCTCAAAACAGCAGTATGAGAGACTTGCTTATTTTTATCTCTACCCCAAAACAGGAACCTCAGAGCATTAGGTTATTAAACTAAACTAAGGAATTCTATGTGATATTTCACTAAGGGAAACAATTCAGAATGACAAGAATTTATGTCTTAGAGAAGAAAATCTGCATCTCTACAGTGCATTCCATAAGCAACTCAGATAAGTGTGTCATAGATTAGCAAAAGAACAGCTCACAAAGGCCAGGACCTCCACCGACTCGCCAGGCAAGCAAAAAATTTATCAGGAAAAAAGTGGCATAAAATTGTGCTTTCTTTACTCTGATAAATCTGTATCATATTGGAAAAATTTCCTTCTTTCTTGGTGTAATAGGACAAAGGAGGAGCATATTTCCATTTCTTATTTGATAATATCTGAAAATGTAGCTCTAACTGAAGTAAAGTTGTGAGGGCGAAGGGGTGGATAAACATACGTTTAATATCCCCATTTTTCTGTGTACTTCATGGTCTCACAGAGGCCTTGGGGTTTTGTATCCCCATTTGGCTGCAGAGCTGAGGTAAGAGCTGAACCACCAGCCTTTGAGGAGGTAGAGTGGAGGTCATGTTTGAGGAGATTAACTCAAAGTGCATACGTAAAAAAGAAGGAGGTGTATAGATATTTCCCTCTGTTACATGTTTGAGTAAGTCTGACAGCAGAGTCTGCTGCAGTGTTGTCGTGGGATAGGTAAACAAAAGGATGAATTCATCCTTGCAGAGCAGTAATAATAAGAGATTGTGAAGAGGGTTTTGTGCTAATTTTAGCCACAAGAAATAGAATATTTTATCTCCTCTAGTAAATTTTATTTTCAATTTAATAGTTTTTAATGGACTAAATTGAATTTTTAATGTCTAATTAATTTACTAATTAGTATTTTGGAGGGCTAGATAAATTAAATTGAAGATTCAGAAAATTTTGTCATTTATTTGACCTTCCCATTACTCCATTTTCATGAAATATTGGCAGATTCCCCCCAAAACACAAACAATATGACTGTAAGAAAGGGAAGAACTTCCATATAGTTAATACTACCAAGGTGTGCTGTGGTACTCCAGTTAGAAAATATAATAATACATATTTAATTCCAACTGTGATTCTGGTTCTACAATTCTGGGCTGCCATTTTGAAACTGGTGAAAATAAAATGAAGTTTCTTTGTCCAAGACCATTCAGTTATCAGTGGTTCTGTTTTCTGGGCTCTGTGGGGTATTTTCCCATAAGCAAGAAAGGGGATTTATACCAATGTATTTCTCCTATTCTCTTCTCTCTCCAAGTTAAGGACTTGGCAGTTCCTGGTTCTGACAGATCCTAGTTTGATTGTTTGGCAAAATCTGAAAGGCTTTAAAGAACTCTGGAGGGTATTGTCCTGTGATCCTAGGGTGCCTTGTGTAAGCTGAGGTAGCTTCCCACTTTTGTTTTTTTTTAAGAGGCTGGAAAGAATGATTATATTTAATTCCTCCTTTATGATAATTGACTTCTTTTGGGACTTCTGAGAAGGAGCTCTGGAGTAGCTGTAACAGGCTGGAGAATCTGTCACAGTTTTATTTCTTTTATGACTTATCACAGGTAGTGTGGGTAAGAATCCAATCTGTTGCTGAAAAAGAGCCACTTCCTCCCAGAACAGCATTTCACTTCCTTCTCTCTGCAACCCCCACAAAAGCTTAGACATTTCAGAAGCTGTCAGTTAATTTCACAGAAATGCTTTAGTTCACCACACCAAAATTGACAGGAACATCAGAGGAGAACAGAAAAAATAATGCAGGCAGGCCTTTTTGTTTATATCACAGCTTTAAAATATGAGCTTTTCCTAAGCAAATTTAGGAGTGATTTTAATCAAATTTGTATATGTGTGGTTTATGTGGATCAACTAATTTACTTTTGAATTCAAATCTTAATCTCTGCAGCTTGTATTCATCATTATATGAATATGCACCTCAGTTGCACATTATTATCATTATTATTATTATTATTATTACTATTATTATTATAATTAATAATTTATTGTGCCTTACCTTAAAAAAAAAATTCTATGAGTACAGGCTGCCTATTTTACAAAAAAAAAAAAAACCAACAAAAGGTCTGTTTAATTCCATTTCAAGAGATGTGTGCTATTTGTAAGCCAATACCTGGGGTTTAAATTTTAATCTCCTTTATACTGGTAATTCTTGTTTTCTCCCGCATCCTTTCTAAAAGAAAAACCCACGACTGATTTATATTTATTCTTGTTTCCTCATTTCTATCTTTCACTACTGTATGAACATGCTTTTATTTCACTGCAATACTTAGTCCTCTGCTTTTTTCTCACTCTTCCATTTTACTCATTCATGATTTCTTGGTATTTTATGTTCATCTATTCCTGCAGCTGCTATCACTGCTACTTTGAAGTGTCCCTTAAGGAACTTTGACTTAATACAGATTTTAATTTAAAGTTCCACCCTCTTTTTCAGTGACTTTTAAGACGCTAATTATGTGATTATCAGCACACTGTGATCATTATGCAGTGAGGCCTGTTACTCTTGTTCCTGTTTATCACTTCAGGACAGTCACTGTTGCATGTGACATAGGGTAATCAGCATGATCTACACCAACGCTAATACCCACAGTATAAATCTACAGAGAGCTGGGAATTTTGGTGGGTGAAGGTTGGAAGAGACATTATCTGACTCGTTTGCTTCTGCCAGTAATGCAAATATGTCTTTTTCTGTCAGTCTTTTCCAGCAGCATTACTCAGAACATTGAGTTTCCCCCTCACAGTTATTTCCACTGGATGTTGTGTCAGTGATCGTTTGCTCATAGCCAGCACCACACCAGGACTTTAATCATGATTTGTCAACAAGGTTTGTGGAAGAAAACACCGAACACTTAATCAGCAATCATCAATGCAAAACTCTTCATGCAAATAACATAGAGAGCAAATAGGTGTTTTGGCTGCTATATAAAGGAGTATTTCCTAATTGCTGGTTGCCATAAATTTTATTGTACATTTAGTCTGTTTTCCAAACCTCCCAGTGAATGGATTTCAGTAAATCCATTTCACACGGGCTCACTCTGATCCTGATGACTAGGCTTCCAAAATGTTCCTGTCACTATCTGATAGGTTCATCTTCCATTCAAAGAGCCCCAGTGCTGAAGACTGGAAAGTTTGTTTGACCAGTGTTCTCCTCCCAGTTGCATTCAAGAGTGTGCACTTGACAGAGCAGAAGTGTGCTGCACTAATTAAGTGTGCTGTTCCTTGGGCAGGTTTGCTCCCCCCCAGTTTTAACTAGTCCCCCCTCCCCCCATTACTGTAGATATTAAATCCCTTTCAATACTTTCCTGTCTGTGATTAAATTAGAAAATTTCAGATTAAAAGCTTTTTCTAACCTTTGGTATTTCTCAGTAGCTGAAACTTTTGTTGCATTTTCCAGCTAATTAACAGAATGACTATGGTGCAATGGCACTTATTTATGCTAAATTGTGCTTGCTAAATATGGCTTTGTCAAGAACACTGTGTAAAGTCTCTAACCTACCCCTTAACTTGTGACGTGTTTCATTTGTGTTTGAGATAAGCATACACATAGATGTTTGCCTGAGGTAACACCAAACTCCAAGTTCTGGCAGCCTAGAGCTTTTACCAAAACAGGAGAAGCTATAAAATGATTTTTTTAAATGAGTGATTTCTACTTTGCATTTCATTAAAAATATACTCAGAAGACCTCATGGGGGTAATGTTTGGTCCTGTAGGATCTCCTAAATATTTGTAATCCTGAAATTATTTTAGAGATTAAAAATTATTTCCCATATTTTATGTATAAGGAAACACTATAAATAAAAACCTCTGAGGGTGGGAGCCAGAGAGAATCCAAAACCTTTTAAATTTGCTATCTTTGTCTGAGATTTCTTCCAACATCCTCCCAACTAAAAAATAACTTTTTGTTGCTCTCTTTATGTGTAAAATGTATGCAGAGTCTATGTTCAACAGGACTAATAAGACACTAAATAATAATCAGAGTGCTTGATGGAGGAAGTAGTAATACAGAAATACAGACATTACTCTTCCAATTCTAGTTTTTCATAGATGTCACTAGTGGGAAAGCAAATGCTAATTTTAATCCCTCTATGACAATTTGTATTATTTGTGTAAGGAGGGTGCCTAAGATTCGTAAAGTCAAAGTGCTGAAACTTGTTCCTGGGCACTTGCAACACAGAAGCGAAGTTTTCTTGTTAGGGAAAGTGAAAGTCATCACACACTCAATCATCCACACCACCTGAGACTTCAACCAACAGGACACCGTAGTCCCACCATGGTGGGCAGCTCCACTGAACTGGTGGGTGCCCCGTGTTGACTTCAGACACACACACACTAATGCAGATGTTTTCCCTTCTGGCTCAACCCTAGGTATTCCTGAGCTGAGCCTCAGGAAGTATTCAACTAATTAATTTGCAGAGCGCAGTGACAAAATACATTCCAGCAAAGTGCCTCCAGAGAGGGACCCAGAAGAAAGAAATTGGACATTTAAAGTCTTACAGTCTAAGTTTCCTGCCCCTCATGTGACAGCCTGGTCCAATGATTAAGTTAGGATCTGCGGTCTTCATGGTTTTTGTTGGGTCTCTTCATTGTCTCTAGGCAGGCTGTTGGTTCTCTTATCTCTCAGGCTGCTATTTCAACCTTCCTTGCTTCCTTATCTTCCGGCATGAACCAGCTCTGGAGCCTTCTTAAGTAGGTGAAAATTCAGCATATCTGGGTGAAAGTTCACAGCTTGTGGCCCAAGGCTTCAGCACATCTAACTACTAATGCTACATTATGCACAGTGACCAAATTCCTTTATTTCTTTGTGTTTCTGGAAGGGGAAATTCTTCACATGGAACCTATTTCAGCATTGTCAATGGAGAAGGTCCTCCTGACATAGATTTGATGTTAAGCTATAACGAACAAGTCACTTCTAAGTCCTTCTGAGTATTTGTAGATATTATAGAAATTGGTTTTGATCCTATTTGTTAAATGCAATGCTATGTTAGACTAGTTTTAGTCATGGGTTAGTAAAAAAGTCTGATGAAGGCAATTCTAGTTAGTGTTGTATGAATAAGGATGTATGAATGTATCTTTTTTTCCCCTTCTTTTTCCTCTCATATGATATGCCACACTGGTGTTTAAGTTCTGGTGTAGGCCAGTTTGGGCATAATCAGAGTTCCCCAAAGGAGAATGTGTGAGGCAGGAATTTTGTGCTAATTGCTGTAGGCACACATGGACGCTGAAAACAGGCAGATGAAAGCAGACTAGAAAGTTCTACGACATAAAAAATGCACTCAACATTTGCACAATAGCATTTGAAATCCACAGTTCATTAACCTTTTCCTTGGAAGACTATAAAATAATCAAGATGAGCTTGACAAGAAAAAGACAGTGGGAGGAAGTTCTGAAGGACAGAAAGCAAGAGGGTTTTCTGAAAGAAGATTTATATCTTGCATAAACTAACTATAAAATCAAATATTAACTGAACTATTAAAATGTTAATTTCTAAAACATATTCAATATTGAATTTAAGCTAATATCAAGGAGACATTTACATTTGGCTTTCAGATTTCAAAGTCCACTTCTAAGGCAGTTTACGAGGATATTATGCCAAAGAGATGTCATGAATTTTATCTTCTATTTTGCTTGGAATATTTTTATAAAATCATGTGATCAAAAATCATTTATCTTAGGAAAAGACCGTTAAGCTCATAGAATCCAACAGAAAACCAATTTTTAATTATTTAATACAAGTTTACTGGTGTTGCCTCTACTTTCTGAAGATGTACTCCCCAAAAGGCTACAGTTATTTGAGAGAAAATTCTTAGGCACTGCACTGAGGTATAGAAGTATTTGCAGGGCCAGAGGACTGGAAGTAAACAATAAAGATCACAAGGAGGAAGTAAATGCAAAGTAACCTGCAGGCAGTAAGTAAATCTGTGTACACTGGGGTGGAAGTTTTGAATATGAATCCATGAGAAAAGAAGAAGCTGCTGCTGAGGATAAAGTTGGTCACATGAGCTCAAAGTTTGTGGAAACTTGTGTGTCTGTGTAAGGGTCAGGTTTTAAGATCAGAGTTCTTCAAAAGTTTGTCATTTTAAGCTTCCCTTTTGCATAGTGTCATCGTGCCCTTGGAGCTGTTTTTCTAACTTCTAACAAGTAAGAGTCTCTTTTTTTCTATTTAAAGGAAAATAAATTTAGTGTGAAATGATTTTATTATGGGTGTTTAAAAGAAGGTGGGAGCTGAGGGGAAATGCTAAAGAAAGAAGGGGAAATGCTAAAGAAAGAAGGGGAAAATGCTAAAGAAAGAAGAGGAAAAATTAATGTGAAACAGAGCCAGCTGGTGATTTTATAATTACATGACAGAAACTTTAACACTCTCCTTGGGTTTTGTAGGCAATTGAAACTAAAAGGTGTTACGTAGATCCAGATAGGAAATGTTATGTTCTCAAAATGAATGGTTTTTCTTAGATAATAAAACATGAACACATGACCTGTGGTGCTGGAGTGGCAACTTCGTCTTTGGCTATCAATGAAGGAAAGCTGTACTTGTTTGCATTTTTAAGTTTGATGGGTAACAGCAGAAATCTTTCTCTTGGAATTGAGGTAGTGATTCAGATAGGGTGAATTAAAATACAAGAAGATTTTCAAAAGTGAAATGGATGTCTTTTGTTTTTGTCAATATGCTATAGTCCCACATGAAAATTTGTGAACACCTGAGGTGGGTGGGTTGCCCCCTGGCTTCCATTTCTTTCAGATAGTTTGAGAAATTAAAAAGATTTTTCTCACAATCGAGGTACAAGTTTCATTTGTGGATACCTTCAGAAAAATGTCCAGAATGTGTCTCAGAGAAAAGTATTCTATTGTCAAATACTTTGTCAGAAAGAGTATTTGTAGATTGTGCTCTCCTAGAATTTTAAGCAGCCTTCAGTGATGTTATCAAAATAATCTTATTTTTTAATATATGGTAACAGGCAAATGATTTGAGCTATTAGGTTCATTCTTATTATCACATGTATGAAACACGAGAATGATGAATTTTCTTACTAATTACTTAGATGCTTGCCTTAAAAATAGTTTTTTAATACTTTTCTTCCACAAAAATGTGTCCCAAACATTTGTAACTTCATGACTGGTTGAAGATGCCACTCCAGGCAATTCCTGGGCTTGGTGACCACTGAGGATCACGAAGAGGCAGACGTGGTTTATATTCAGTTTTCCCCAAGTTTGTGCAGAGATCAGTTGCACAGGAGAGTCCAAAACTTAAGTCCAAACAGAATTAGACCAGAGGTATTGGATCTGATGTTGGCATGGCAGTAACATCTTGCAAAAATCCTACCCCTTAGGGTTTTTTCTTGTTGGTTTCTTTTTGTTTGGGTTTGTTTTTTTGCTGTGTTTTTTTTTCCTAGCCAATTCTGAGTTATTGATTCTCCTCTCTGCACTATAAATAGGGATAAAACTATGTTCATTACTCTGGCAAAAGTTACTTCACAGATTTTACATAAGTTTAAAAAAATCCAACTGCAGCACTCTTTCACATGTGTTCAGTATTTTTCCATCTCTGCTGTTCAAGCTGCCTTTACAGAAGTAGCCCAAGTGTTAATGTGTGCCATTAGTGCCCAGAGAGGTATTATTTGGGTTAAACAAAGTAAGGGGCTAAAGAGAAACTACCAGTCCTATAAAGATAGAAACTTTGCCGTACTCTGTCATCTGCACATTTTGCTGGGAATATATTCCTCATCACATAGAGCAGAATCCCCCAAAAATTTAATTTTACCTCCAGATTAAAAATTTTCCAGGACCCTTAAAGAGGAACAGTGGGTACTGCTTTATGATTTTAAAAATAGTGATGACAATGACATCTTTTTCCCCTCTCCCGGCAGATCCATGAGATACTCCTTTTATTACTTTAAATAGACAATAAAATGGGAAAGTGGCTGAAGTAAAAGTGTCTTCCCCATCCATTCTGATGTGTTTGAGAAGTGGGGGAAATACTGTCTTTGTAATTATACCCTTAGACAAAATTTTTAACTCTCTTACCATGTCTCTCATGACGACCCCACTCACACCACTCACCCATTTATTC
>QWTY01004390.1:9240-23147 GCA_008033365.1 Pseudorectes ferrugineus | reverse complement strand
GTGACAGTATGGAGGCAGGTGTTTCTCTGAACTTCCCATTGAAGTGCTTCCATTTTCTATAAATAATTAAACAGTCATTAAGGCAGAGACTTAAAATACGATCTTGCATGTGATCTATACAGAAGCATTAACTACTTAACCAGTTTGTCTCTTTGTTCCAATGAAGATTTAATTATTTATTATTAAGCGGAGACAAATTCTCCTTGATTTTCTGTACAGAGCAGTGTTGTGATTTAACCCAGCAGGCAGCTGAACGCTGCAGAGCTGCTCACTCACTCCCCCTCTGTGGGACGGAGAAGAGAATTGGAAAAAAGGTAAAATTCATGGGTTGAGATATAACTTCACAGGACAGAAAAGGAAGTGGAAATAACAGTGATTATAAGAGAATATAGAAAAAAAGTGATGCACAATGCAATTGCCACCATTGGCTGACAGATGCCCAGCCAGTCCCCAAGCAGTGGCTGCCAATCATGTTACTAAAATACCTCAGGACAGAATGAATTTGTTTATATTTTGTCTCCAATTCTCTGTTAAGAGACAAAATCTAGATAATAAGCTTTAACTAATCATTTCAATCTTAGATATATAAAGTGAACCTCAGTTTTTCAGGTAGTAAGTATAAATGGTGTACCAGCATATACCAATGGCCGTAACATTAAATTAATAATGAAATAAAGTTTTAGTTTTGCAGTGAAGATGATACAGTCCAAGCAAAGTCTGGTCAAGGAATACTGAGTCCTGAAAGTCAGATAACTCCATTGAGATGAAGAATTAATGCATATAAAGCCAAGAAGACTCATCTACTTTATTAGTTAATTCAGATTATTGGCTAGTATGCAGATGGGAAAAAAATCATAAACAGCCTCAAGCTATGTCAGGAGAGATTTAGACTGAATATTAGGAAAAAAATTCTTCATGGAAAGAGTTGTCAAGCCTTGGAACAGTCTGACCAGGAAAACAGTTGAGTCACCATCTCTGGAGGTATTTAAAAAATGGGTAGATGTGGTACTTGGGGACACAGTGGCTTAGAGGTGGACTAGACAGTCTTGGGTTAGTGATTGGAGTCCTTGATCTTAGGGGTCTTTTCCTACCTTAATGACTCTATCATTGCATAAAGGTTTCTGGTTTTTTCCCCTAGTGCATAAAATTGATCCCCAGCGAGGGAGGGCTGTTCTGCCAGTTGTCTCTTGTTAAAATATTTTTGGTATGTTTCTCCTCATTTCCCTCTCAGCTGGAAAAGGTGCCTGCAACATCTCCCATTTAATAGCACATCCTGGCTAGAGTCCTCAGAGGCTTTTGTTTCCCTGTTAGCTGAAGACTTTATTTGGAGATTGCCAGAAGCCGGCACTATTTCAGGGAAAGCCGGTGGGCCGCGGCATGACACAAGTGGCTCCCAAAGAAGGAGGGTTATGGCCCTTCCTCCCTCACGTAAGAGTAATCCCACAGAACCCAGCTCCTGCGCTCTTGAGGGTGGGAATCTGGCTGGCACATCCCAGCCTCTGACTCCTATTAAAACAGGGACAAAGGCTCTCCATCCCAGTGTGCCAAGTGAACATCCAAGTGCATAACAATTCAATCCCTCCTCCCTCCCAAATTGCTAAAGCAGCTTGAGACAACCACTTCCATGACCTTGTGAAATGTCTGCAGCATTGCAGAAACAACCGGTTCCTCTTTGTAGTAGGAGAAGAGGAGTTTTTTTTGGAAGGAGGGGTGTTTTTATTTTATTTTCCCACCTCGCCCTCCCTCCCCCTTTCCTTGAGCAAATCCCCATAACAAATAAAGTTACACTTCAAGACTGGATTACGCAGACTCTTAGGTTTGCATGCCAATGTTTACTTTAAGTTAAAAATGATACTTCTGAGAATTCAAATAATATGTTTAAAGTATTTCCAGGCTATTGCTTTGCTTGTATTTGTTTTGGCACTGTTTCCCTCCACGAATATGTCAGTTTTGAAGGAGAGATGAATGCTGTTCAGTTACAGCCTTTGCCTATTGATCATACATTTAACATCTGTTGACTTTGTTTATGTGCAGTTTTGGAGGGATTCATGGCAAAATTAAGAGTACTTGCTGCAGAGAAATTTTGTTGATGAGACTTTTCTGCTTTCAAGGCAGATATTCTGGGACGGCAAAGAGTCTGATGGGGGTGTAGTAAAAGCCCACAACACTGCTATTCATAGATCAGAGTGAAGAATGAGAATAGTCCTTTTTGACTTCAAAATTTATATATATCTATCAAAAGGTTTCACTTCAATTTTTTTATTGTAATAACTTGTCTGGGACTCAGATGAAAAGACTAGGGAATGCCTGTCTCACCTGACATCTTCTGGAAGATATTCCTTTCCATGAGTGTCTTTTCTCTGAAAACCAGCTTTCCTGATATCCCTAACAACATGCTGGATCCTGTACTCTCAGCATTGATTCAACTTCTCCCGAGGAATGCATATCCTGTGGCTGCATACACCTGAGCTGGCTCCTCACAAGTTACCCCTGGAATCAGACCTGAGAGGAGATATAGGCCAGGGACAGCTGAGCTGACTTTACACGTGTGCATTTAAAGCTTATCAACTCAAGCTGAAAACAGCACAAACATGGCTGTGGCTATAGATACCTGGACTGATGCTGCACAGCAACAGCCGGCATTGTCTTGGCATGAAGACCTCCTTAACCCACTCCATTGCATTTGCATGGACTTGACAGCCTTTTTTTTTCCTGTTTGTTTGTTTTAGTCCATTATTTATGGCTGGAAGACAGGCTTAGAGGCTGGGGTTGTTGAGCATGAAGAAGAGAAGGCTTTGGAGAGGCCTCAGTGTGGCCTTCCAGTGCTTTAAGAGGGCTTATAAAAGGAGGGAGAGTGACTTTTCATATGGAGAGATAGTGACAGGACAAGGGACAATGGTTTTAAAATGAAAGAGGGTGATTTTAGATTAGATATTGGGAAGATATTCTTTACTTCAAGGATGGTGAGGCCCTGGCACAGGTTGCCCAGAGAAGCTGTGGCTGCCCCATCCCTGGAAGTCTTTAAGGCCAGGTTGGATGGAGCTCTGAGCAACCTGGGATAGTGAGAGGCATCCCTGCCCATGGCAGGGGATTGGAACTTGATGATCTTTAACCTTTCCAACCCAAACCATTTTATAAATCTATGACTCTGTGAATCTTTCCTGCCTCTATTCTGCAGTGGTCTTTGACACATTTAAATTGGGGCATTGTTTTTATGGAGGCAATTCCTCTGAGAAGTATGGAACATACTTCTGCAAGTTTAAGAAGCAGACGAAGGGGTTAGGGATGCCAAATGAACAAATCTGTAACAAATTTACTTTCTTGACAGTTGTAGCTTTCTCTAATGGTCTCCAGGAGTGGTCCATCTGTTTCTCCTGGAGTTTTTGAAAGACTGAGGAAATCAGCAGGGAAGGCAGGTAAAATATCCTCCAACCTTAGCTTGAAACCAAGCTGAAGCTTACATTTTTTACATATATTCCATCCAGAAAAAAAAGCTTGATATTTATTATTGTGAATTATTTGTGGAATAGCTTCACAGAATTTGCTTCCACAAAATTTCCTTAGACTTTGTGCTTATTTAAGGAGTACATAGTAAAGGAAGAAAATTAATCTGGAAAGTATCTGATTTTTCTGAACACTTGGAGGAAATTCAGAAACAAAACTATTCAGATATATTTTATTGTTTTAAATGATGGGTGAATGCAAAAGAGGTAAAGTTGGTCAAGTTAATTAACATTTAGTCAAAACAAAAAAGAAGACATAACAGGAGTTTTAGAAATTACTTGAGATTGAGATAAAGGAATAAGTGATTAATTGGTTATCTCATTAGGGCTATAGAAGGAGTCCTAACAAGGTCACCATGACTTTGACAGTGACCACAGCTATATTGCTTTTAGGAACTGAAAGGGAGAATAGTGATAAGGAAATTGGATAGGTAATTATGCAAAGGTCAGGAGGGGGGTCAGATGATTGCCAAGCTGGTCAAAGGACGAGGCATGTCATCAAAATGGCTGAAATGATGGTTGTCTCTAAGCTCATTGTCCCTTTTCAAATTGACATCAAAGAAAATGGAAGGCATTGATAATCTCTCTAAGAAGATAATTAAGCAGATGGGCATAAAAATTAAAAAGATAGATAAATAAGCTAATGAGTAGTGTACCAGAAAAAGAGATGCAAATGTAAATGTTGAAGTATGGACAGGCTTAATAGCAAAAATCTGACAGGCTTTGCTAACTTGGAAATTTGAATTAATAGGAATATGAAGATATTAATTTTTAACAATGTAAACAAATTCAGTGGTGGGAAATTACATGGCCCTGGATCTCTCCCTTTTCTGAAAACAGTTTGTCTTGTGTACTTTGTGACAACAGGGATGGATGTGAAACGAGCCAGTCTTTGTCAAAAATGTTCAGTATCTCAGTTTTTGAAGCTTTCCCCTTGGCTCCATTCATATCTTTCCTTCTCCTCACTGCAGCTGAATGTTTGTGTGGATTTACTGGGGAGACACCGGCCTTTTTCCAGGAGTGGCAGTCTCCTCCCTGTGGTTTATGCTTCAAACTAGTCCAGCTGCAGACTTGCAACGTCAGAACCTATGCAGATTGAGGCTGTGTCTGCCACTGGCTCACAGCACTGTTAAAATTCAGCTGGAGCCAAGAATTTAAATGTTGACCCCACAGTCTTGCAAGTTTAATTCAGCTTAATCCTGGAGCCCCAAGATGTGCCAAAGTGCATATGAGTGCAATAAATAAAGATGAAGCAATGCATCTTCCTCAGAGTGTAGGTGGCTTTTCCTCTTTTAACAGGGAAATAACTTTTTCTCAGTTAGCATGAGTTAAACTGTGATTCCTTAAAGCAAAGGGCTGCCATGTAAAGATACTTTATACTGCTAAAATTATTCCCGTTGCCATAAAAAAATTGATATCATTCCTGTCTAAGGTATAAAACCTTTGATATAAATATTTTACGTTGTACTCAAGATGTGTTCATGAAGGTAGTATTGCATTACTTTATCGTTAGAACTATAATATAGAGACACGGGGGGAAAAAATCAAATTAAACAGCAATAGGTCCTAAATGCTTTTGGTTTCTTTGTTTCAGATTGACTCAGATGGTTTGTGTCAACAAAAAAAATGTGTTTTCCAGAATATGCAGAATTTTCACTGGAAGATCATAGCAGTTGTTTTGATATAAAACCAATGACCTACTGGATAGGACACGTAGAATATCTGTATTCTGGTCTGGATACACAGAGCAGGGAGTTGAAGGTGAATTTTCTGTCACTGCAAATGTTTCCTGTACACCAGGCAACTGGAGAAGGAAAACCTTTATTTTAAATTCCATCCTTTTCTAAGATCAGGCATATAAAGATCAGGCATATATCTCCATGGAAATTTTAATTTTCCTTTAAGTGACACTTTCAAGTGAAAATCCATCTTTTCTAGTTTTAATGATGACCTGAATTTCAGAGAACTTCATCACTTTTGCAGAAAACCAGAATCTCCTGCACTTGTAATTCTGATTTTAAAATGTACCTTTCCATTTTCAGTCTGCAGATGCTCATACATGAGTCTTCTTCATTGCATATTTTAGGAATCTTGACAGTTTGGGCACTTACTACAATATTCCTCTGTACAATGCAATGAGATCCAAACCCCTGAAGCTTTCCAAAGTCAGATCTCATTTATCTGTTTTAGGTTCTTAAAATCCTTAAGAGGCCTGCCTCTGAATGTAGAAAGCCTCTGAAGGTTTTCAAAGCACCTCATTTCGTTCTCTTGAGAATATGGGAAATTCAGGTGTTTAAGGAAGCTTCCTTTTTGTAACACCTACAACCTAGATCCAAAGCAGGTGACTAACTTGTCAACCAGATCCCTGTAGCCATGACCATCTTCTCTTTGCATTAGTGTCAGAACAGCCAATGCAAAATCTTTAATCCTACTTAATTCTACAACAAGAACCACAGGACTGGTTATGGAATATTAAAACCAGAGCAGAATCTGGCCCATGAATTTATTTGCTTCAGGGGAGGGAAAAGGAGAGGGTTCTTTTGTGTTTACATCATTTACAAAATTTAAATCAATCACAATGAAAATCTCCTTAGTAGAGAACTTTGGGATCCCACCCAGCTTACCTCAAAATGTTGTATCTTGAAATTGATATTACAGGATACAAGAGGAATGGTGCATTGATTCCTGTTTAATTCCTCCTATGTTTCATACTAATGATTATCAACTAACAGCAAGATGCAAAAGGACAAAATTACTTTTATGCTGCCAGCTCAGGAGTGGAGAACTCCCAGCTTATTTCAAAGAAAAGACATTTTAGATTGTCTGCATCTGAAAACTGCATTTGGATCTGACACCAAGATTTCAGTTTTGTGCCTGATGAAATTTCTTTCAGATAGCCCTGGAAGTTGCTGATGTCCAGAAACTTTAATGATGACATGGTTTCCATGTCCCTGCCCTTCCATAAGCTCTTGGTTGGCTCCTCATCTTTCCCAGGTGAAGCTCCACACACTCCAGCTGGTCACTGACAGAGAGGGCAACACCACCTACTCATCTCACCTGCCTGTCCTCCCTAAAGAGCCTGTACTCTTGCATTCCAGCACTCCACCGTGCCTCTGTGAGGCCAATAAGATCATCACCCTGCAGGTGTGCACACATCTCAGCTCCTCTTGCTTATTCCCCATTAGTGTGTTGTAAAACAGAGGGCAAGGGAAGAAGGCAAGAAACATGATCTCAGTGTTCTGAAGAATTATTGGTTTTGTCCCTGCTTGGTGATGGCTGTTATTTAATGTTTTGGATGTATGGGGTTTTTTTCCTTTCTGAAATCTAATTCTGATGGATAAAATTGGTAGAGACTCACCAGAAAATCAAATTGCTTGCAATCTTGGTCATTACTTTGGTTGTTACTTTGGTTGGTCATTTCTAGTTGTTACTCCTCTGGAGTCCCCTTTCTGAAGTCTCCAGAAAATGAGTGCTTGAGCATGATCTTCTGTGACTTTCACCCTCCTTTGCCCTGTCATTGTTCAATCAGCAGGATAATAACAGCCATTGGGATCTGCTGCCAAGGTGGCAATTCTCCTGAAAGACCTGCTGTCCCTGGCTGACTTCACATCTTAGATTTTTGTCTCTGGTTAGAAGTTCATCCTGATTTAATGAGAGTCTGACAGGTCTGAGTGTCCACCATTCTGTCCTCTGCAGAGATGAGGAGGCTGAAGGGTATGTGCACAGCTGCTCAATTCTTAGCGCTCCACTCAGAAGTTGCATGAGGTAACATAATTAAAAAAAAAACCAAACGTCTTTGAGTGTATCAGAGACTAAAATATACTGACATTTGGAGGACCCAAATGCATCAATCAACAATAAGGAATCAATCAACTGCCCGAAGTTCCCATTTCCATACAAACCTACTTTTCCCAGAGTGCAGGTGTAATTTTCCATGTCAGAAACCTAAGGAAAGATGTCCAGTGTGTTGCTTCCTTCTCACTGGAGAAAAGCTAACTTTAAAAGCTCTCCAGTTTCACAGATTTCAAGCTCTATTTATAATGCCAAAGCACTAAGGTATTTTTCATGTTTTTAAAGCCGTCACTGCCTAAACTGTCAAAAATAATGCTCCCAATCAAGGCAACTATATTTTATATACAAGCTATGACTTACTTCTTCATAGTGGTGTTAATCAGATTTCATTTATTTTTATAGCATTAGGGACATTAACATTACCCTCTGGAAATATTCCCATTTCTATTTGCCCTTGGATAAGATATGTCCTGTATTAGGATAACTTTCTTCCTGAAGATAAATGTTCCCTGCTAAAACAATAGTGTTAACCTGTAACAACTGCAACATGAAATAAATGCCGTTGTCAAGTAAACTTTAAAGGGGGGAATTAAAATTTAACAAAAAAAAACACAAAAAAGAAGAAGAGAGAAACCCAGGACACATTAAAATACTGCTGTATTGTTCTTTGCTGTCCCCAAAAGCATTTATCTTTCTGGCTATCTCACATGATTGAATAGCAGAAAAGTCACCTGAAATAATGTCAAATGACAAAAGATGCATTCGAATTGCAGGATAATGTCTTTGTTCTCAGGAAGAGGGAGGAGAGGTTTAGCTGTCATTCATACCACAGCATGCAAAAGGAATCAGCATGGATGAAATACCCTCTAAGTTTCTATGTGTGAACTATAGGATGGACTTCAACTCTGGAAATATTTATGGCTACCTTTGTCTCTCTGTTAATGTTTTGAAATATGCTGGATTTAGGGTTCATCAATAGTTGAAATCAATGGATGGCTTCCTGCTGATTCCAATGAGATTTTCAACACACCTTGACTTCAGATCATGGTCCAGAAAAATACTTCAAAATCTGCTTGTCAAGGTAAATGCTTCTACTGCAGTATAAGAAGGCTTTGCAAGGCAATGTCCATCTGCCCCTCTGTTATTTTCCTCCTTTTATGTTTTCATAGAATCATAGTTTGGGTTGGAAGGGATCTTAAAGATCATCTTGTTCCAACCCCCCTGCCATGGGCAGAGACACCTTTCACTAGACCAGGTTACTCAAAGCCCCGTCCAACCTGGCCTTGAACATTTCCAGGGATGGGGCATCCACAACTTCTCTTTCTTTCTTTCCCATGACTTTTCTCTACTTCTCTACTGTCTTCTGACATTAAAAGGGAAAAAAAAGTGAGTTGTTCAAATTGTAAGATAAAATCAGCACTTTCACTTAAAAACTTGATTTTTTTTTTTAATGATCATAATTTTCATGGCCCCTGGAGAAGACGGTTTTATAGCAAAAGTGATAAAGGCATGAAATATTCCATGAATAAGGGAAAAAATGAGGCGTACAAAGAGTTGAAGACAAGGATGACAAAGTAGAATAGTTTAAGCTTTAGATTTGTTTTGATATTTTCTTGTTTATTTTTATTGTTTGCTTGCTTGCTTCACACACAAGGCACTGAAAATATCTAAAACCTATTTTCTTTATTTTTTTTCTACCCTTTTTTACTAGATATCTTAGTCCTTTACTTATTGTTTCCCTTCTTGAAATGTTGTCTTGATAATGAATACCATATTTAAAGAGAGTTGCTATTTACCCAGTCTTAATCCCATGCTGATATTCTCTGCTTGTGATTCTAATTTCTCAGGGTCAGTGTCATGAATGTTTCTAACTCTTCCCTGTTCAGCATCAGCTCCATTAACTTTTCCACAGATGGACAAAGGGAAGAAAGATGTCCATTATTTGAAAACAAAAAAAAAATAACAAAATGCTGAACCACAGAGTTCAGCTCCCTTTCAGGCACCAAGATCATGCTCTGATGCAGTAAGTATTCGCATAAATTTTTTATGGTTTATTTATATATGTGGATATGTAAAAAATACACAGCTGTAGTTTGTGACCACACGGGTTCTGTATTCAGGATTAGGTTATATTTTGAGATTATAAGGGAACAAAGTCAATGAAAATAATAAGGAAGATTACTATCTTGGCTGTGGGTTTGGTTTCACATTTTGGTGTCAAATTTTCGTGTATTTCTCCACATCATCAATTTTATCACAACAACACTGCTTTTCCTGTCTTTCAGCAATGGTAAAAGAATAAAGTTCTTGGTGTGCTCCGAATTGGAGGCAGGGAAGCCTAATATTCGTTCACACATAACTGGAGGCCTTGAAAATCTCTCCATGAGTGCACTCAGAGGAGATGCTGAATTTTTTGGGAGAAATATTTGGAACTGCATGAGAAGAGCACACTGGTGTCTGGAGCAAATCCTAGGACACACTTTCTCCAGCTACTACTACCACCTTTTCTTCTATGTATTGGCAACAGCAAAAACTTAGTCTCTTGCAGGGATTTTTTATTTTTTATTTTTTTTACGTATTTTACTTTTAAAGTACACTATGCCTCTTGAGCAAAAGGTGCTCCATGTGCTTCCACTGTAGGTTCAGCAGCTAAAACTTGTCTTCTTGATAAAATACTGCAATTCAAAGGTAGTCTATGGGAAAACCAGAGCTGGGTCTACCTATAAACGGAAGCAGTTTGTTTGGCATTTGCCTATAAGAAATATCTGTTTGTCTGACCCTTGCTCCCCTTACCCAGGACATACATGTTGGCACTGTCACCAGAATGAACTGAAGAGGCTTTGGACACCTATCCAGCTCTGGAAAGTTATCGTTACCTTACCTGGGTCACATCTGCAAAAGCCTCTGCTCTTCTGTTCCTCTGATGATGAAATTTGATTGGCTTCTCACTTAGTCTTTTGATTTATTTTTCCTCATATTTTCTGACCTTGGCATCTCATGACATACCCCGACAACATCCGACTGGATGCCTTTCTGTGCCCTAAACCAGTTCTCTTTGTAGTTTCAGAGGAAGGAGGAAGAAAGGGGGGTGGAAAAGAGATTGGGAGCTTTTATAATTATAAGAGCTTTTGGTAAGGCTTTAGCTAACTATTAAGTAAATATGTTTCTTATTTTAACCTCTGGAGTGCCCCAGGCCTCACAGGGATACTTCACATACATGGATTTTTGTGGTAGGATGTAGGTCATGCTATTGCACTGATTAGCATGGACTCTGCCTTTCAAGATATGCCTCTGGGTGGGATGTTCTTCCAAGGAGTAACTGGATTAGTCACTAGGTCAAAGACTAAGTGCTCGGTCTTTGTGGCCTAGAAATTCAATACCTTGTCCCAAGCTGGAGCCATTGAGCCTAACAGATGAACTCTTTCTGAGACCTTGCCCAGAATCTACCTGCTCTGTGTTTAAGCAAGAGGCAAATTACTTGTAGCACGTCTGAGGGCACAGCTCTTGGACAAGGTTGTTACCAGGCCACACGGCCAACTCTAATTTTGTCTTAGTGTTCAGTGAATTTTCTAAGATAATTTATAAGCTAAGAAATCTCAAATCCACTAAGAACTGTGAGACAGATAAAAAAAATGAATTTCAGTTCCAGACAGAGATCTTAATCCATTTCTGGCTATAAGTTTTACACTGTGTTTAGTGTTAGGGACATCTGCAAATGAGTACACACATGCACACATTGCACTAATCTTCTTTTTCTCTTTTCCTACTTTCACAGTTAAGGGTTTTCTTCTCACTCCCCTCACCCCCTTTTAATGTCTTTTAAGAGAAAGATGCAGTCAGCAAAAACCAGCATTCTGTGGCTAATGTGAATCAAGAAGGATGTGTCATGTATAATGAGACATGAATAGCTAAGGAGATTGCACAGGCTGTATCACAGACACATGGAATTGGATGGTGAATCCTGCTTTATATAGGTCAGCCACTTGCTAAAACATATGATCATATCCCTATTTCCAGGCTAAATGTGCAAATGGACATTTTATATCATCCTTACTCATGATAACATTGTGGTTTATATTCTCTCTCTTTTGCATTCGCCTCCCAGATGTATTTGTAGACCACTGTACTTATTCCCAGACTTATGCCCGTTTTCAGCTTTGCTCTTCTATTTTAAACTAATTTTCTTGTAGATGCATAATCAGCCTTGTGCATAATACTCCAGACAAAGACTGAAGTGTGCTTGTGAATGGCACTGTCTTCCTTTGTGAGAAGCAACTGATGTGACACCTTAAAATTCCTAATTGCTTTTTTTTTTTTTGCCTATCCAAATCACTTTATGGGCTTACTTTTATTCTATTTTGGAAAGATTTAATTTTCATCTGACATCCAAAAATCAGGCATACAGTATAAGTCAAAGGTATCAATCTAAAGTCAGGAATAGGCATCTCACGAACATATTTAATTTTACCATTTTCAGATGGGATTAAATACCTCTAGGACTCTCTCGCTTAACCTCAACACCAAATATGACCTAAGTTAGAGTGGAGGAGCTCAACTTTCCTTGGTCAGCTTGATCACCCACATCTCTCTCAATACCATTTAACAGGAAAAAATTGTTCATGTGTCCCCACACATGAAACAGAAACATTGCAGTGTTGTGGTGAAACTTCAGTGAGGTGAGAGTAACTCGGTCATCTGATTCATACTGGTATCACCTATGGCTCCATGAGCTGCAGTTAAAGAGTTTTACTTCCCTGCACTGTGTACCTCCATCTCATAGATTGGCCAGTGCAATCTGGGTCCTACCATTAGGTCCATAAAGTCTGTGTAGCATTTTATGCAAAGCTTGGTATAAGTGAAAAATAGTCAACTGGGTAGGTATAAGTGTTGTCATTACCCTCTGAACACTAAAAACCCATTCTTGTGACTGAGGTAATGATTACAGGCATCCATACGGCAGGGATATTTATGAAATAGGATCATTAGCCTAAACTGTATCTGTTTGTGGGGATATTTTTGAATTTTGTTCCCAGAACTGAGGGCCCTTTGTTCCCCTATATCTTATGATGAGCAGCTGAGGGAGCTGCAGTTGCTTAGCCTGGAGAAAAGGAGTCTGAGGGGAAACCTTAACATGTTCTACAACTCCCTGAAAGAAGGTTGTAGTGAGGGGCAGGTCAGTCTCTTCTCCCATGTAACAAATGACAGGACAAGAGTAAAAGGCCTTGAGTTGCATCAGGGGAGGTTTAGATTGGCTATTAGGAAAAATTTCATCATGGAAAGGGTTGTAAAACATTGGAATGGGCTGCCCTGGTGGTAGAGTCACCATCCCTCGAAGTGTTCAACAAACGTGGTTATGACACTTGAGGACATGGTTCGGAGGTGAACATGGTGGTGCTGCTGAGTTGAGAGTTGGACTTGGTAACCTTGAAGGTCTTTTCCAACTTTAATGATTCTTTGATTCCACAATTCTGTCTCTGCCTGAAGTGGTTGTCTCATCGTGTCCATGAAAATACTGTAAATATGATGTAGTGACCTTCCTTCACTTTGGTAGGGTAGTGCTCATTGATTAAACAGAATCAACAACTCTCCGTCTGCCACAGAGGTACTTTAGGAAATCAGTCATCTGTCCTGAAAGAGGAGAGACCTTATAACTGGGTCCTAGTGAGAGTTTTCTTCTTCTTCTCCCCTTCCCCACATTCCCAAAGTCCTTTAATGTTTGACACAGCGCAGTCTGAAAACAGGTAAATCAGTGGTAGGTGGTGTGGATTGATACATCAATTTTAGGGTCACCTGTCGAGAATGAACAGTGAAGAAAAGATTTCTTGTCCTACTTGTGGTTTATGCATCACACACCTTAATGCAATGCTCTGCATTAATATGAAATTAATGGAGTTAAAACAACAAATAAAATTCAATTTAATCCTACATAACAAATTAAATTATTGCACCTAAATTAATATTGTCTTTCTTATATTATTACAACTTTTTATGTACATAAGAAGTCAGTCTAAAAAATGGGATTTGAGAACTTGACCTTTTGCAGCAAAGCAATACTCAAGGCTTAAACATTCATACTAGCACAGTGTGCTCCTTAAGCCTAAAAATAACCCTTTTTCCATACAGCTACTAGCCCCCTCTTATTTCTTAGAATTTAATTTTCCCCCCTCCTGTTACCACAAGGCCGCCCACCTCTTTCTAACTGTACTCCTGTCTACAAATGCTGATGCCAAATAATTGATTTTCTCACTCCTTTAGTAAGAACATGCGCTTTCATTCCCACATAATCTGAATTTGCTATGTATACACATTATTATGAATCATTTATACAGAAATAAAGACAGCAAATATTGCCACCTTAACCTTTCTTTAAACAAAAGTGAGGAGGAGGGTATCTGTGTGTGTGACAAGTTTGAATTTTCCCAAAAGCTGAAGAAACTCTCGAAAATACTAAATTAAATTTCCTTTGCTCTTCAGGTTTCCATTATTTCTGTTCAAAACCAAAGTTAGTTGTGATTGCTATCGATTGCTCAGCATGGAGAAGAGAAGGCTCTGAGGAAGCCTGATCGCAACCTCTCAGTATCTAAGGGGGAGACTTTTACAGAGGCTTGTAGT
>QWTY01004389.1:350-17724 GCA_008033365.1 Pseudorectes ferrugineus | reverse complement strand
GGGAGGCGGAGGAGGAGGCGGAGGAGGAGGCGGGGAAGGAGCTGAGGGAGGAGGCGGAGGCAGCGGCGGCGCCGCTCCCGCCCCTCCGGGGCGCTGCCAGCCGGGATCCGCGGCCCGGCTGGTCCCGCCCCGCCGGCCTGGAACCGCCCTTTCCGCCGGGAAGGCGACGCGGCGCTGCCGAAGATGGTGGCGGGAGGGCTGTGCCTGTGTGGGCTCCTCAGGTACCGGGGCGCGGGGGCGGCGCGTCCTGGCGGCGGGCAGGGAGGGCGGGAGGCGGCCCCTGCCCGGCCGCGCTCCTCCGGCCCCCGGGGTGGCCCCTGCCCGGCTCCGCGCTGTGCCGCCGGGCTCGGGCGGGTTAATGTGCTTTTCCGCCGCTCCCGGCCCAGAATGAAAGTGCTTCCTTATGTGTCAGTCGTGACGCGTGGGTCGCTCCTTTGGTAAACAGGAGCGGCCGAGTAAACGCTGTTTATCCCAAGGCTTAGCGGCACTGCGGGAGGAACCAGGCGCTGTCCCTGTGAGGCTCCTGGGCCAGGAAACCTCCCGCTACAGTGTTAGGAGAGCTGTCAGGGAGGCGGTGGAGAGCGGGGGAATACGCCTGTCAGTGACTGAGAGACCAGAGGAAAAGTCTCTCTACACAGGGAGACTGCACTGAGCTGCTCTGGACAGCTGGCATATCTCTTCGTGCCTCCGGGGAATGGGAACTGAAGGCTGGAATGGGAAATGCCTGGCCTCAGTATCCCGGCACCAAAGCAGTTCACAGTAGAGCGAGCCAAACAGGAGATTGGACTGAAAAAAACCCTTAAAAATCTATTTAGAAGTCACTCTGCTAGTTGTGTATTGCCGGGTTGCTAAGGGGATGCAACTTTTACGAAGTGTGTAGAGCACATGGAGATAGATAACACATATAGGGCATGGATAAACAATAATAAATGATTGCGAGGTAACAGCAGGGCAAAAAGAGATCTTTGGATAATGCAGAGTAGTGATTTCATTTCTGTAATTGTCAAAGTTACACACTGATGATTTCTGAGATTAGAAGAACTCAAGAAATTGTTGAACTCCCTGTAGCTCTACCTTTAAACGCTTCTCGCTCAATGTCATACAGAGTATTTCTTTAAAGCAATTACATATTTTAAAATTTCCGGCTTGTTTCAGATTGCTGTGCTCATTGTTACTCCCTGCATTATTTCTAAGTGGAATTTTGTGCGTCTGCTTGGTGGTACTGCTGTGGGGAGTACGGCTCTGGATACAAAGGAAGAAACAGTTGAGCTCAGCAGGAAGAGATGGGAAGCGGCCACTGCTGGTGGCCTTTTTTCACCCGTATTGTAATGCAGGAGGTGGAGGGGAGAGAGTCCTGTGGTGTGCCATAAGAACGCTCCAGAAAAAGTAAGCATATGTGTTTATCAAACACCATATTTCATTCTTAGCTTCTGATGCCATGCTTTATGCATATGTTGGCATTTTGCGTATTTAAGTAGGTGTCATTAATCTACTCGTCTTACATTTTATTTTACATCTGAGTTTCATGTGGTTGCATTCTACTTCATCCCTTTAGATTTTGATATTTCCTGCTGTGGCACCTCTCACTTTTTTCCTTTCCTTCCTTGAGAGAAGCCCTCCTTCCTCCTCAGTTTTCCACTACTGGTATGGAACTTTGTACAGTCATAACTCCTCAGCAGACAACTGATCATCTTTATGCTTGCCTCTTGGTGCAGGAGGCAAAACAAATTAATACCTAAAGTGGATTTAACATGAGCACATCCATTGATTTGCCATCATTTTCATTTTTCTCATGCTATGCACTAGACAGGTATCTGCTAATGTGGGGCAGGGTGTTCTGAAGTCTTTAGAATAATACTGAGCTTCTTTATGTTTTACTCAAATTAAAATATTCCCCAATTTCTCAGCCATATGTTTTTCTGCAGATCAGAAAAAACCTGAAGTATAAGGAAAAGTATGATTTAGTTAAAATCATTTCTTGGCTAGACATTTGTTCTCACATTCTTCTTGAGTACTTTTAAGTGGATTATATTTTAGTTTCTTGCTGAAAAATATGAAGAGAAGAATATATGAAATTATTTTTCTTTATTCTTACAGGTACAGAAATGTAACATGTGTTGTTTACACTGGTGATAGAGATGCCACTGGAGAAGAAATAGTAGAAGGCGCTTTCAGAAGATTCAATATTAAGTTAATTCATCCTGTGAAGTTTGTATTTCTAGAAAAACGCTTCCTTGTGGAAGCTTCTCTTTATCCTCACTTCACTTTGCTGGGACAAAGTTTAGGATCGGTGTTCCTTGGCTGGGAAGCTCTTCTAAAGTGTGTTCCTGATATTTATATTGACTCAATGGGTTATGCCTTCACAATTCCCCTCTTCAAATACCTAGGAGGTTGTCGCGTTGGATGCTACGTCCATTATCCCACTATCAGCACTGACATGCTCTCTGTCGTGAGGAATCAGGATACCAGGTTTAACAATGCTGCCTTCGTTACAAGCAGTGCTCTCTTCAGCAAATTTAAACTTGTCTACTACTACTTCTTCGCTTTCATGTACGGGTTGGTTGGTTCCTGCAGTGATGTGGTTATGGTGAATTCTTCTTGGACACTGAATCACATCCTTTCCCTCTGGAGAGCTGGGGCTTGCACTAGTGTTGTGTATCCACCATGCGACGTTCAGACTTTCCTGGATATTCCACTGGAAGTGGAAAAGAGCACCAGTGAATATTCCATTGTTTCTGTCAGCCAGTTCAGGCCTGAAAAAGATCATCCTTTGCAAATCAGAGCCTTTGCTAAACTGCTGAAAGAGAGAGTGGGGCAGCAGCCATCACTGAAGCTGATCTTAATCGGCGGCTGTCGTAACCAGCAAGATGAAGAGCGTGTAAAGAACCTGAAACGTCTGTGTGAAGAGCTGGGAGTTAGTGACGATGTGATGTTCAGGATAAACATTCCCTTTGAGGAGCTGAAGAGACACCTGGCCGAGGCCACCATCGGCCTGCATACCATGTGGAATGAGCACTTTGGGATCGGTCAGTACATTTCCTGAGTGTTCAGCTGCTTGTCCCTAGGTGTCTAAGCATAGAGGTCTGCTTGCCAAGCAGGTGTCCAGCTCCTGTTCCCGTTGGAGGCAGTGGAGCTGCCCTAAAGCCTACAGGACCAGTGCAGGTGTGGTGCAGATGATGCACCACTAGGTGCTACTGTAGTGCAGGCTGCAGTGCTGTAGTCATAGATGGTTAATTCTGTGCATCCTCTGGTCACCTAAACACAGAGCTAGTCCCATCTGTGCTGCCCAGGGTGTCCTGCTGACCCCCAGCTATCGCCCTGCAAGGTCACGGGTCACCCTATTGTCCTTGGGTTAGGTTTGCCAGCCTTCTGGAGCTTCAAGAGGCTGCAGGTGCTTCTCTTTCAGCATTTTAAATTGTGCCCTATTGGCTTCACTGACTGCGGGAGGAGCTTAGAGACAGTTCATGTGTAGACATCCATGTTAGACATTTTGGTTGTGTTTCACCTGCCTCAAGTGCCATTTGAAATGTCTAATATGTATCATGGGGCTCCAGCTGCTGTTTCAGGGGTGTGAGTCTCCCACAGATCCTGTCTGGTATAAATAAGGCTCATGTAGATGCCACCAGGTACCTTTGGCCATCTCATTGCAGTAGGCATCTCTGCTGAGGGAAATGTATCAAGCCCTTAAATTAGTTGGTGTAGCATGGAGCGGAATGCTAGAGAGGAGCTGGGACCCAGAATTAAGGTATGGGGCTCAGTTTGTTGGGATTAGATGAGTCCTGAACTTGAAAGGGAATGCCAGATTGCCCATCTGCTATAAATCTACGACAGCTGGGTAAGTTAGTAGCCGGGCAGATGGATGCCATACTTGGCTGTAATGTGACTAAACTGCAGTTAATGTCTTCAGACTTTAGTAGAATACAGGTTAAGCAAGTATCAGGAGTATTAGGTTATGGTCTGTAGGAACTTGGTAGAAAAAAATTGACACTGAAGTGTCTCTCAGAAGCAACTGCAAAATATTGGAAATTATGTCTTTTTTTTATTCTCCCACAAAACAGTTTAGTTAAATTTTTTTTTAAAGTGGTGCAATTGCACTGTGATTTTGAATTTGAGCAGGATTTCACCTTCATCTAACAGGGTTTTTATGTGTAAAAAAACATATTCCAAAACTTTGGAGCATTATTTATAGTAGGCAATGTTTGAGCTGAGGGAATGTATAAAAATCAAATGAGAAGTGAGAAGAATCAGCATTACTGAGGTCTGTTCTGGAACTGTGGAGGAGAATTGAAGTTGCTGTGTACATTATATTGTTCCTATCCCACTGCTTTTGGCTGGGGAAAGCTTACTGATTCCCGTTTCATTAAAGTTTCTTCCATCAAAAATACAGAGGTAGAGATAACAATTGGTACTAGTGTCTTGCTGAGTTGTCAAAAGCTATAAAGATTTGTTCATCTGCAAAATACTCAACTTCTGAATATTACCTGATTGAAACGTGCATAGTCAACTTTTTTCATGGTATCTTCCAAACGTTTAAAATCAAGTATGTTACAAGAACCACAAATGAACCAGTTATATCCAGTTTCTAATTTCAATGTTATGTGTTTAAGAGAAACTGTAATTTCAGTCCTTAGAACTGAAAAATTGAAATTTGTGTTTCTTACAGGACCGTTTTCACTGTATTTTTCCAGCTGATTTGGAATGGCAGTCTGTAGTGAATTTAACTGTTGGTTGAACTTTCCAGTGTTTCATAGAAGGCCAAAGCACACGATGTGCACACTCATATCAGCAGTTTTTGTATCTCTTGCAGGAGTAGTTGAATGCATGGCAGCTGGCACAGTTATCCTGGCTCACAATTCTGGAGGCCCCAAACTGGACATCGTGGTACCCCATGAAGGACATGTCACAGGCTTCCTGGCAGAAGACGAGGACAGTTACGCTGAGACGATGGCTTACATCTTCTCTTTGTCTCCTGAGCAAAGACTGCAGATCAGAGAAAACGCTCGGCGCTCTGTGCACAGGTTTTCTGACCAGCATTTTGAAGACACATTCCTGCTATCTGTGGAGCCATTATTTAAATAAATGTATATAAGTAAAAATAAATATGGGTAAAATTAACTTTTTATATTTGACTGTGTGGCACGTGTAAATATATCTAAGCTATGATCCCTTGGTCCAATTGAATAAAAAGGTTGTTTTTCTTTCTGTCAGGCTGTCTGGTTTATGTAACAGACTTTTTTTTTACTTTTTTTTTGCTTCTATGTTAACTACATGAGAGTATGGTGCACTTAAAAACCCTCTGGATTCGCAAACCATGATAGTACTTTGGTAACAGAACTACATCAGGAAGTTCTTTTATTTATCAGAAACTTCTTTTATTTATGGAATATTTTCAGTCTTCACCTGTTACATGACTCTCTACCCACAGTCACACTTTGTGAAGTCAAGACTTTTGTTTTATAGCCTTTGTACCCAGAATTTTTTTTTTCCAGAATCTACAGTCCTCCTGTACTTGCTACTGGTGAGGATGCACCTCAAATCCTGTGGTCAGTTTTGGGCCCCTCAGTTCAGGAAGGATGTTGAGGTGCTGGAGCATGTCCAGAGAAGGGCAACAGAGCTGGGGAAGGGTCTGGAGCACAAGTCCTGTGAGGAGCATCTAAGGGAGCTGTGGGTGTTTAGCCTGGAGAAAAGGAGGCTCAGGGGGGACCTTATCACTCTCTACAACTGCCTGAAAGGAGGGTGTGACTGGGTGGGGGTCAGCCTCTTCTCCCAGGTGACAAGTGATAGGAGAAAATGGCTTTAAGTTGCACAACGGGGGGGTTATATTGGATATTAGGAAAAATTTTGACATAGAAAAGGTTGTCAAGCATTGGGACAGACTGCCCTGGGAAGGGGTGGACTCACCATCCCTGGAGGTGTTTGAAAGACATGGCACGTAGGGACACAGTTTAGTGGTGGACNNGAAGCTAGTAATTGTCATTTTGTTTTCAATGGCCAGAGTTCTGTAGGCGCCTTCTTTGTTTTATTCTGGTAGCATGTTCATAGTAAATTTTATAAGGTGTTGTTCTTAAGCTGTTTAGCTGCAAAAGTTTATGAGAACTAGTAGATGAAATGGAAATTCCCGGCCTGTGCCTTTCACAGCAACTATTCTTTTTCACCAGAACAGTTGCACTGGGCTTAGCTTGCCGGAGATCTCAGGAAAAATAGTCAGACATTTTGGAACCTCTGCACTTTGGTAATGGCTGCCACAACAATGACTAAAAGAATGAAGATAAGAAGCTCTTCTTGAGCACTAATTAATAGTTACTGCAGCTCTTTTCGTCAATTAAGGTAGATAGTGTGGGAGGGGGTCACTGCTTTATGAGAAGTTATAAGAGGTTTTTTATTGTAGTTGATCTGTTTTCTTAGCTGATCATTCTTGTATCTAGGTAATGCATCAATATTACAGCATTGAGCATTTCAATACTAACATTCTAGAAACTGTAATCTTTATGAAACACTCCTCAACCATGCACGTACATATTTTCAGAATTTTACACAAAGGAAATGGGATCCAGACACAAGATCCGCTGAAATGCAGGTGAATGCTTTGTATGAAACCTGTGCTTCCTCTTCATGTATATTTGCTAGTTCAGGTTTCCATTTTCAGTTCTTTATGCCATTAGACTGGTAAGAAATTGGTTTGTGGGAATAAGGAAGGGATCATCCCCCTGTACTCGGCACTGGTGAGGCCACAGCTTGAGTGCTATGTCCCGTTCTGTGCCCCTCACTCCAAGAAGGACATTGAGGGGCTGGAGTGTGTCCAGAGAAGGGCAGCAGAGCTGCTGAAGGGCTGGAGCACAGGTCCTGTGAGGAGCAGCTGAAGGAGCTGGGGGTGTTTCACCTGGAGAAAAGGAGGCTCAGGGGTGACCTTCTTGTTGTCTACAGCTACCTGACAGGAGGGTGTAGCCGGGTGGGGTTTGATCTCTTCTCTCGAGTAACAAGTGATAGGACAAGAGGAAAGTGCCTCAAGTTGCATTAGTGGAGGTTTAGATTGGCTGTTAGGAAAAATTTCTTCATGGAAAGAGTTGTCAAGCATTGGACCAGGCTGCCCAGGGAAGTGGTTGAATCACCACTTCTGGAGTTATTTAGAAGGTGCATAGATGTGGCACTTAGGGACATGGTTTAGTGGTGGACTTGGCAGTGTTAGGTTAACAGTTGGATTCAATGATCTTTTCCAACATGAATGATTCTTCCAAAAAAACTGCTAAAATCAGACTATAGACTGTAGTTTTCCCTTTATTTAAGATTCACTTGGCTTGTATTAAATTTTTTATATGGAAAAATAACGGTTGGAAGAACCTACATACTTACATGTTTTACTAGGAACTGGGGAATGCACAATTCTCATGGCACTAATAAACTATTTTACTGCTACTATATAAAACTCCTGAGCAGTTGATGTTACTATGGATGGTCAGTACTGTGTAAATGAAACTGTAGATGACAAAGCTGTACTGGCAGTACACATTGATTATGAAAAGCTCGAAGATATTCTTAAAACAAGGAGTTGATTTATCTAGGGAAATAAAATACACAAACTAGGAGACTCTCTTACATGGTACAAAAATGGTTAAACAGAGTACACAATCAGAAATTTGCTCAAGCAACACTTGTCAGGTGTGTCCAGGTAGTTTAGAATAATAGATGAAACAGCATTTCAGTCTGGATGAGGATTTTTCAATGTTCAGACATCTGAAAACTACTCTGATTTGTTTTTCCTTTAAAACAAAAGAATTACAGCTTTCTATTAATTTTAAATCTTTTTCATGATGTGCATCAACACCAAATTACCCATGATTATTTTCTAAATCATCATCAGATTTTCCAAGTTTGTGAGGTAAACTCATCTTTTCTTCATCTATTTGACCTTTATTTATTGAAAAGATGTGAGACTCTATGGTTCTCTCTGCTGGAGAAGTTGCCAATTTTTCCAGAGATTCCTCTAGCTCGTGTCTGAGTTCATCTTCAGAATCTTCAAAATTCCTGCACAGTAAAGCAAGAGAATTATATTAATTAAATAAATATAACTTCATTACAAACCTTTCTTGGTTCTAGGACTCTTAGGGTTTTTTTAAACACTTTATAAATAATATACAAGCGACACACCTAATGTGAACTTTCTTCTGTCTCTGAGATTATTTACCTGTATTTAAAAGGCAAGAGAAAAGAGCTGCAAAGCCATGTTAATATTTCTGTTGTAATTTTTAATGACAGCATTGGCTGTGACAAATTACAGAATTAAAAGTTAAATTAGCAGACTCTGTAAGTTTTCTTTATTCATGAATTTTTAAGAACACAGAAAAACTTTAGGCAATGCAACCTGTCATTTCATGAAAACCATCCAGTTGTCTGGATTTTCCTTCTGATGTGCTTGACTTACGTGTCTTCATCATCTGATCTTGGCTCAAGTCTACCTTCATCAACAGCAACTGCAGAGTATGTTTCTGAATCATCTTCCTTGTTTTCTTTTGGAGGCAACAGAGTTAATCTCCCTTCTGTCAAGAAAGAGAAACTTTCCTTCAGTTGTGTAGTAGAAAACTATAAAAGTATGTGTAAAGGAATAGCAGATAAATAAACACTTGAAGTGTTTTGTTGTTGTTCAAATTACAACAGTGTAAATACCACACTTCTGTTGATGCAAAGTAAATGTAGTTTTTGAAACAGTCTGTTACTTTAGGAAAGTGGGCTGCAGTGTAGGTGAGTTTGAATCAATTGCAGTGTCAGCTGTATCAGCATGGACCACGTTGTAAAGCCACCACTGTCATTTAAGTCACCTTGTATGTATTTGAATAAATGTTTTTTACAGGGTTCTTCAACCTCAACAGTTGCAGGGGCTACATCCAGGTTTGTGGTACCTCCAACCTGCCGGCAGTAGTAGCTTTCCTCTGTCTACCCAGGCAAATGAAAGAATTACATATGAAGGTAACAGCCAGGAAGTAGGGCTTGCCCTTTTCCCTGCTATTGAAAACAGCAACATCCTGAAAAGGCCTCTCAGTGCTTCACGAGAGAGCAGAGGTTCTGTCCCTGTTTTTTTAGGTTGCCAACTGCTTCAAAATGTTGTTTCTCATCACAGACCCTCTGCCAGTGGTGGAAGAAATATTACACTAAAGAAAAACATGCAGAATTTACAAGAAAAAAATCCTACCTATGTCTTCCTCAAAAGAGATAAAGGAATCCTCAGACAGCTCTGCTTTTGCTAAGATGCTCAGGAGTGTCTCTGGCGGTGTCTGTTTCCACTGCTTCCTGTTTTCTGGGATGTCTTCAGACAGAATATTATGGTCAGCTGAAGGACAGCAAGGTTCTCAGGTCACTAAAGCATGACTGAAGCTTGGCATTGTCTTTTGTCAGATTCAGACTTTCTAGTCTCGACACTGATTTCTTCCTTTTGTGTAATTCTGGAATCTATTTTTTTTTTCCTTTATGGAATACTCCTGATTTTTTAATAAGTACTTGATCTGATGGATAGGGAAAAAATAGTCTGGACTACTCATCACTAAAAATGTTTAACACCGGTTTTAATGCTTAAGTAACTTCCATGAAGCCTGGAATAGACAGGTGCAGCTTCACTGACCAGTCCTTGCTCTGAAACTTGTTGGCTTCTTGGGGTTGAAAGAGCTTAAAAAAAGGTCCTGTTTCTTTTGTGCCCTGTGGTCTTTCATCTAAGGCAGAATCAACAAAAGCTGGTGTATTAATAATATTCTGCTTTGTCTTCACTATCCATGACAAAAATAACTCTTCAGGTTATTTTTTGTCTGTCTCGGGTGTTTGGAGCATGCTGGAATGCTGGAAGAGCTCCTTGTTTGCAGAAACCAGTCCTTGGAGATACCTGTCTGCCTGGGAATATATGCA
Source organism: Pseudorectes ferrugineus (assembly GCA_008033365.1). NCBI lineage: Eukaryota > Metazoa > Chordata > Aves > Passeriformes > Pseudorectes > Pseudorectes ferrugineus. The sequence continues at coordinate 7,836 of QWTY01004389.1, read as the reverse complement.
GTAGTACTGTAAGAACCCTAGGGACTTTTCTCTTCTGAAGTGGAGCATCACCACAGCCACAGCTGGGTGAGGCGGCACTTGTGACTGGGTAGCACCACCACTGTGTGCAGAGGGAAAACAACTCCACCACATTCCAGGACAGCATTGGCACTCACTGCCCTAGTTCCTGTGTGTCATCAGCTCAAGGCCTGAGAAAGTGGAGTGATTAGTTGCATAGATTGGCATTTTTACCCCGGCCACAGAGTGATACATAAAATACAGCATTCTTAACATGAATGAGCAACACAACGTGATTGCAGTGTTAGAGGGGAAAGTGACAACTGTTTTCTAGGGCTTAACATGTACAATAACCTCTGATGTTACAAAGTCCTGCAATTAAAAGCCTGCTGGATCATGTGAACATTCAGGTATGGATGAATTCAGTCTGGCTGAATTTTAAGTGCCCACTGCTTTCACTGAAAGCCAAAACTTTCTCACCAAGTTCATTTCCAGCCATAGTAGGACATGCAGATGTGATGTCAGCACCAGCTAAAAAGTTCAGTAGTGTCTGAGGGGCTCCGGGTTGCCAATGTTTTCTGGTTTTTTTCATATCATGTATGGACTCTAAGGGGAAGAAAAAGAAGAGGCAAAGTTCTTTGGATTTTTTTTGTAAAGTAGATTTCCATGTGATTATAATATTATGTGATATAAAGAAAGAGCTCATGAGATAAACTTGCTATAGCCTGGAGTTACTGAATTTACCTGACTCCTATGTAATTTTCAGGATTAATACTCAGCATTGCATTTCCCCAATAAATACCTGTTGGGTAGTCAGACAGTTCTTGCAAAGCTCTGTCTGTATGATTTTCATAAACTTCCACCAATTTCTCCTTAAGATTCTCACCATCCACAAAAGTTAAAGTCTCATTGAGTTTATCTAGTACCTGAAAAAACAATAGGTTACTCTGCAAACAGTAAACAAATATGGTACAATAGCTAATCCCTTCTCATTTTACTGTGTTTGCCAGCCAACTTCATGTATGCACAGGAAAATTGTGTAACAAAAAGTGAAGCAGCAGGACTCAGAAGCCACATTGTGATTTGTGCATCAGAGAGCTGCATGGGGCTTCACAGAGATGTGAAACAACAGAATGACAAAATAGTGCTTTATAAATTAAAAATATATATACTAGAAATAAAATTTTTTGTTGCTGTTAGGAATATTTTTAAAAATTCTAATATACTAATAAAAAATCTTAATATGTAGCTATTACATGTTGATCGGCCACAAATATAATTTTACTAAATGAAAACACATAATGTCTGTAGTTGTTCTTGCTTTGTGATACAATACTAGTGAAAAGAAACAGAAATGTACTAAAACAATCTACAAATCAAATTTGGCATTTGCAGACTAACTCAGTTTTGAGATAAGTTCTTTTCCTCAAGCCCATTTTAGGAAATTTCAGTATCTGCACTCCTTCATATTTTACCATATGAAAGACTGACCCAGGCATTACCCAATTTTCTTCTAAGCAGTTATCCTCTTGTAGAAGGGCAGACATATGCAACATGCCAACAAATCCTCAATAGAAGCTTCATTATAACAAAGGCAGAGGATGATGGTAAGGGAAACAAATCTTAGATTATGAAGCTGTCATGGTTTCAGATTACTAATGTAAATGCTTTGAATATAACTAAAACATACCTCTGCTTCTTGAATACTGTCTTCCTCAGGAAAACATACATCTAAATTAATTTCAAATTTTACTCCTCCCTAAAGAAAATTCACATGTTATTAATTTGTACTAATAAATGAAAGCATTTAATTAAAAGTACACAGATTATATGGAACTACAAATTTGAAAATTATTCTTCTATTGAAAATAACTTCTATTTAACAATATTCTTCTTCTATTTAACAATTTTCTTCTATTTCTTCGATTAAGATCGAAGTTGAACACATTGGACAAAAATAGACTTCTTTAAATATAATCCTTTTACTTTAGTGGTATTTTTAAGTTCTTGCATCCACTTTTCATTTTAAGTGGCTTTGATATTCATTTAATTCAAATCATTGCAATACACAGAGTTGGTTCTTGCAGCCAGTTCTCAACCAGAACTAAAATTGAATACTGTACTGCTTCCATGCAGTATTTCACAAAAGACCTTTAGTCCACTTCACAGTGATCTTATGGCCAGATACCTTCCTGGTATCTTATGTGCATTCCTAATTCAATTCCCATCTCCTTCTATGATTTAAAAAGCAGTATAGAGAATCATGTTTTATAACAAAATATTTTAAAATTAGCAATCTGACTTGACTTTACTTGGACTTTGAATAAACATGAGTTCCCATGCACAACTAATGCAGATTGATATAAGGAGGAGTAGGTAGAGATTGACTGCTAGGTGGGGATATCTAAAGGGAATCTCCCTCAAATGATCAGAAAAGCTCATTTATTTTCTTCTGATATAAACTTTTGACAAACAGAAAACCAGCACTCTTAATTGACTCTCAAATGACTTAATTTCCAGAGCTACCATAATAACACAGTAATTTGAAATGTACAGACATAATAAGAAAACAGAAAAAAACCCTGAAAAACAGTAAAGATGGATACTTTTGTGTTATGTTTCTTTTCTAATATTGTTTGGTCTTGCCTATCCTGGAGTCTGACTTGTTTAAAGTTTTCCTCCATGTCCTGGAAGGAGAGAAAAAAAACCAGTTTGAATTACACTCTTTGTAACTGAATATGTGTATACCTCATAAAGAAAGAGGCTTGTTTAAGTAGAAAATACAGTCTTGAATTTCCTTGTATATAGATCTGTAAGAATATTCCATTCATTGCCAATTCTGGCTTATCTGGCAAAAAGAAAAACAGAAATTCTTGCATAAAGTGCAAGCCTCTGATTTTTCAAAATCCCAAGTTTGAAAGATACAGTACTATGTCAAGATATAAATAATACATATTTTATTTTTTATGATCACATGCAAGATGACTCAGACTCATTTCATTCTGGAAAACTTTGGAAGTGATTAAAATCAAGATTTTAGTGGAAACCTATGCCTGTAAAAGTATAGCCATCTTTCGCAATATCTTGTTTTCTGGCAACACCTAAAAATATTTAATTACTCCCTTTCATATTATTATGTCTTCTGTTAGAACCTGTCAGAGAAAAGCAAAGTAAATAATAGTATACAGCTTCTTCAGTGATCTGTGGCAATCAGTGCATGTCTGCAGCCTCAGGAGAAACCACAACAATTTACAGATTTTACTTTTTAAAACATCTATACAGTTTCTCCAAAAGATGGAGAGCCCATTAAATAAGGTGACACCAGGCAGGCCCAAAATCTAGTGTTTGTTTATCATTATCATGCTTTTCCTATTAAATCACTGGGAATCTAAATTCTGTCCTAATATGGCTCTGGCTGCCTATAACCTGCTTTATTGGTGTGAATTCATTTTAGTAAAAGTCTGATCCAGGATCACTGAGGAGGATACTACTGATATTGACAGATTTGTCACAGAGAATGAATCAAAGACCGTGTGGGACTTGCTCAGAAAGATCTATTTAGATGGAGATGGTACCGATACCTGAAGTGATTCTTCCTCTGTTCCAGACGTATCTTTGTTTTCAGACTGGTGCTCAGCTTTCCCTTGGCTCACAAGATAGGTTTTCTCTTGTATTTTCTGGTTCTCCTAGGGAACATTTTTTAAAAATGTTCATTTCAATTCCTAATGAAGTATTCTAGCATAAAAAAGTAAATATAACTACCCGTATGTTTGAGCTTTGTTACCTGGAGTACTCCTGCTCTAAATCTGAATTCTTTTACATCACTGTGGTATTCTTCCCGAATTTTCTGCAATTGTTTCAAATACTCCTATTAAAGAACAGTAGGGTAGAATACATTTTTAATAAACCAAAGATAGAAAGACTAAATTTATTTATATATGCTCACATAAGATAGAAGTATTGGTTTGTTTCCTCTGTCACTGAAAAGCAAAACTAGAAAAGTATGTTGTTTCTCTATAAAAAGATGAGAAAAAAATGGAAAAGAATCAATGATGGAAAAGAGAATCTGATGAAAAAGAATTCTTATGCCAGGAATACTACTGTCAAGGAGTGTAAGAAGACAGTTTTAGGCAATTAAGGAAGAGATTTCATTTACCTGTTCTTTCATTTCATTCTTTCTAGACATGTTTTGCTGATGGTTTTTGCGATGCTCTTCCTTTATTTTCTGCTGCTGTATTTGGTCATGATATGGGTCAGCAGAGGATGGTCGCAGTCCCTATGGATGTACAAATGAATCCCAGAGCAAATGAGTTTTCATTTAGAACCCTCTCCTTCAGTGCTCACTCAATTCACTCTCCCTGTTCCACTGAAGAATGCAGTAAGGCGAGTGTACATTTTTGGAGGAAAAAGTCACAGTAGAATTTTTACATTGTTACAGTTTTGTATGAGAAAATAAAACCTCAGGATGAACATTGCAGAGCAGATCAGGGAATTTGCTAGAGCAAAATCTTCTACCTGACAGCGTTACAGACTGCCATTCAAAAGACATCAATTCATCTTTGGATTTTCATTCTCCTTCTTTTACAGATTTTATTCTGTGGTTCAGTATTTACCTACCATCTGTTTTTCCACTTTAATCTTGTACTGCTGGGCTTCAAACCGCCTTTGAAGGAATTCTGCAGTCCTGAGAGAAGAAAGTGATGTACATGTACTACGTTTTATTTCACAAACTCCGCTACCTTTGCACAAACAATCCTCTATAGGTTCTACCACATATGACAAACAGAGCTTTCTTTGTACTACATGAATATATAAATATGGATAAAATACGTATAAATATGGCACAACAGTAAAATAAGAAAACATTCCTTTCAGGCATTCCCTTTCCTATTACTTCAGTTACTTAAGCCTTTCGAAGAGAGCAGCAAAGCCCTTCCCCACCTTTTATTTGCTAAATGGTATTGAAAGCATTAATTAAAATAAAATTTATTTCCCCAGCCCTCAAAATGACTGAAAATCGTCAGAATGAAGGTTATATATTCAGCAACCTTTTTATTGTCTTTCTCCTCCATGCCTAATTCTATCAGTCAGACTTTGTGTAGTTTCTAAACTTTTACTTTGCTTTTTGATATAAAATAACCATCAGTCACTTGTAGGCTCCCTGTTGCCTATTTATTTCATTTCCTATCTCGGGAGTCCACTTGTACTGCAGGGAGCCAAACTGAATTGACTCTGTCCTTACATAAGGCAGCACAAATTCAGATCAGGAAAGATGTTCTAAATCTGAAGATCTGTAACTGAAACATTCTAAACACTGTTGTTGTTGAATGAGAATTAATGATTCTGTCAACCTTAAAGGAAAGCTTTGGAAGTAGGGTGTATTCAAAATTTCTTTCTCAACATTTTCAAAGTTCATCCACACTAAAAATGGCGAGTCACAGAATGGACAGGCAATCTCCTAAGGCTGTACCTCTACTTTGTAACAGAAAGGCTTTCAAGTAAATAAACTGCTAGAGAAAGGGTCTTTATGTCTGAAACAGAAATATAAACGCTGCATGGAAAAAAAACCACTTTCACGGCCTGTCTCTCACTGTTCCCTTCCGTGCAGGACTGCTTCTGATCTTTGTATTATTCTCATCCCGGTGTGAAAGACAGTGTTTATCCTTGGTATAATCAGAGATTCTACAGAAAGCTTATGTTTTACTTTTTACGCAGTAAAAGATTGGGCTGAGACTTGGGAGACATTTTGACAATGAAATGTCAGACACCAGGTCAATTCAGATGGAATTTCTGGATGAACAGGAACAGGAATTGTGTCGTTGTGCAACGAACTTATGTACAAAAAAAAAATTATCAAAGACAAAGCAGAGAAGGCATTCTACTAAATCAGCTATGCCCAGTGTTACCCACTCAGGAGGGCTGATAGCTCAAAATACACAAGACAGACCACTATAAATAGAGTGAAAATAGTTTACCAGTCAGGTGGTGGAGGTGGAGCTGCAACTTGTCCTTTTAGTTTATAGTAATCTTCAACTCTTTGGCTGATGTGAGAAAGGTCATAATGTGCATTAGCTTTCCTTTGCAAGTTGTCAAGCTTGTCATAGTAATAACCATAATGGCCACGTACTCGAATGCTTTCTGGCCTTTCTGCCATATTAAATCTGGAGGTCTGTGGCCGAAAATACAATAAAGATTGTTATTTTACCTGTACTCATTTGTATCAGTACAAGTTTGAATTAACCTGTTCTTCTCCCCAGTCTGAGTTGCATGGTAATATGGACTGTCTGTGGTACAGTTAGTGTAAGTTTTCCAAATCCTTTCACATATAACACAGAAACTTCCAAACTCCTCAGAGCTTATGTGATCTCATCATTGCCTTTTTCTTTTCTCCTGTTCCATCAGCTCCTGTCATTAAGCAACAGCCCACATTGTTGTGCGAGAGAATCGGCATGGGGCTTTGTACTCTGTAGTGTCATTACCCTAGAGTCACTTCATTGTTCTGGAGCCTAAAGCACTGAATTATTTCCAGGAGAGCCTCATTTTGACATGTGATAGCAAGGGGAACCTGGGATGTAGTTTTGGACAGTACAGGCATTGATGGCTGCTTTCAGGGGAGCACTGTGCTACTTCGTTTCACGTCTCTTTGATTACGTGCATGTGGGAGTTGGGCCTCCATTTCTCAAAGCCCTTACTGTGATGAAACATCCCTGTATTTCTCCTCTGTGACAAGACTGTCGTTTCCATTTCTCATAAGAACAATGGAGAGAAGATGATCACCTAGCTGCCACTGCATGGTATAAATGTGGTCAGACATCCACAAACTTTTCCATTGTGGGAGACTATATGGTGCATGAGAAAAATGCTAAATTTTGCTGACTTTCTTACATAAATGTAAATGCATCTAAGTATTGATTTCACAGATGGTAAATACATTAACTATTCCTCCCCATTTTCCTTCTTAGATACACTGAAAATGGGCTCATGTACCTGTGGTACAGTCCAGATTATAGTGGAATATAAATTCATATCTGTATAAGAAGAAAGTTTCCAACTTTCAGTAAAGTTCCCAAGGAAGAAGTAATGTCAAAAAGTGTTTATCTTGTTCCTCATTGGAGTAGGTTTTACAGTATGGCATCCAGAAGCATGGCAACCCCAAGCAGTAGGGAGAACAAATCAGGCTATTTAAATAAATGTCAGAGGACTGAGAACTGTGACTAGTGAAGCAGGCACCAGGAAGTCATGCTTGACCAACTCACTAATATTCTATAATTAAATGACTGGCTTGATAGACAAGGGGAGAGCAAGGGGGTATTTCCTATCAGGCAACTGCCTTCATGGAGGATTTCGACGCTGTCTGCCATAAAATCCTCATAGAGAAGCTGATGAATTGAGGGTGGGATGAGCAGGCAGTGAAATTGCTTGAAAAGTGGCCCAGAGAGTGGTGATCACAGGGTGAAGCATAGCTGAAGGCCAGTAACTAGAGTTCAAC
>QWTY01004388.1:15302-34717 GCA_008033365.1 Pseudorectes ferrugineus | reverse complement strand
GTGTCTATCTGCTGTAACTAACCCATCAGTCCTTTGCTCTGTTGAAATCTCACCATCTGTTTTGTGTTGAGCCACTTGAATAAACTATTGCTCCCCTTATTCTTTGTGTACAGAGCTGCCTTTTGGAACACAATATTTGGTCAAGTTTCTTGGCCCACAAATGTCTTCTTCTTATCCAGTTGTCCTGCCCCAAGTGCCCCAGTTGTGCTTGGGTTCTCAAGAGTCCAAAGTCAACATTGTAGAGGCACGGGCATGCTGAGTTTGTGGTTGAGGGCACATCCAAATATTGCTACATCCCAGATTTGGTTCAAATACTTAGCATAGCCCATTTATTCTAATTAAATAAATGACATTTCTGCAAAGGAAAGAAGAATGGGGAGAGAAAAGGAGCAGGGATCAACTGCTGAAGTGTTCCCTGTGTCAAAAAACATGAGCATTCCTGTAACATTACACTGACTCTGTCACCAGGGACCCAGCGGCCCAGTTTCAAGTTTTTGCTCAGTGCTCCAAGAGTCCCAAGTCACAGAGCTATGCCCATGACTTAATACTGCCAGCATTAAGCAGATTTTCCGGGGAAATTTTTCAAGTACCTTTTTTTTTCTTTTTTTTTCCTTTTTTTTAAAATCTTGTTTTCTTCAAGTTGAAAAGTCATATTGCCTCCCTAAGGGCCAGAGGCTAACACGTGGAATAGATATCAATGAATTGTTTTCATCCTCCAAGCTAATGACCATGTCAAAATTCCTTCAGTCTCTTCCTTCTCCATTGGAGAGTTTTAAAAATATAATTTTCTTTGCTATGCCACCTATCAGCTAAATGGTTTGTTGAGCATTTTAACTCAGTTTATGTACACATTTAAAATGCTTAAAAATGTGGCAGAATGTTGATTTATCTTGTTACTTTATTAATTTTTGTTCCAGCTTCCATTTTTTCAGGCTGGCATTCAATGATATAAATTTTAAGCGAATGTGTTTGGTTATTTTATATCCTTTTAAGACAGGGGATTTTGCTGTATCACTCACTACATAATAAAATAAATGGAGGAAAACTTCTCGGAGCGCGTACTGCCAATTTATCCTAGAATGTCTCGGCTTGTACTGGCGCATGGCCTGACCACTGCAGCAGCACGGTGTGCTCGCGGCCACGCTCCGGCCAGCGGCTGCCGCGCTGCTCCATCGCCGACTCGCTGTGTGGCCCTATGCAAATAAACCAACCTTGGTTTTCCTTGCTCGTAAGGATGGCAGTGCTCATCTCCAGCACTGGAAGAGTGAGACTTGCGAAGATGGAATCCAAGAGCAGCGGGCTTTGATCCTGCAGCTGGGTACAGGGCAGCGGGCTGGCAGCGCAGCCAGGCTGGCTGTGCCAGCTGCATCCAAGGCAGGACGGGCGGTGCAGGATCCATTCTGGGAACCCTCCTGCTGAAGCCATGACTGGGTTCCCTGATCCACTGAGCTCTTCCTGAGTGTTTCATAGGTGAAATGAACCTCAGTAAAATAACTTTTTATAATACCATGAATGTAACAAAAGGTCTAAAACTGTAATAGAAAAGCACATTTTGTGAATATTGGTAATAATTTAACTATTGTCAAGAGAGACTTTCCACTTATTATAGTATTTAACACTGCTTTCAAATAGATAAACAGAATATCCAAATAGATCATATCCGTGTTACAATATTAACAATATTAGGATCCAAAACTTAATCCAACCCCTTTATTACTTCTGCGAAATGCAAACTTGCATTTCCCCATGTTGTAGATAACTTGGATATGCACATAATATTAAATCAGTTTTGTTAGACTGCTAAGTGCCAGCAAATGAAGAACAGAAATAAAACAGTAAATTTCAGCAAGAATCTAATTTTTGAAAAATGTTACTAGCCCAGAGCAAATTTGTGACTGGATTTTAAATTTTTTTTTAGAGATAGCCTAAATTTTTTCCATATATTTAAGCATTGGTTATTTAATGCAGGACAGGTTATTAATCTCTACTGTAAGAAAATCTGTTTCTCTTTCTGCTTTTCCTTTTTCCTCTTTTTCCTTTTACTTTTTTTTCTTAATTCACTCATTAAAGAAGATAAACTAATAATATTTTTGCCTTTTCCCACCCCAAGAAAGAAAAATGTTGCAGTCAAGATCTGCTACAATAGGTTTTATATTTTAGAAGATTTAATCTGCAGGGATGAGTTAATGTTTCCAGGGAGTAGCATCTCAGTACTAGTTAGTATATCTCTCTCTTATAAATATGAGCTCAGATGGTTGAAAACAAAGTTTGAATACTAAGACAGTTAATTAGTTTGGCTCCAAAAGGCACCAAATAATATCTCCTTCAAAACAATCTCTAAGTGGATGAGGTTCTTGGAAATACTATGACACACAGTAATAGTTGGTTGTAAACATAGGTCTGGAGCCTTGCTCCTGACAATAATAGAAGATGCTAGAACATAACAAATTACTTCTGTACATACCATTGTTTCTTCCTGGAAGGATAATTTCTTCTTCTTTTATTATTGATATTCATCCTTTATAGCCATAGAATATGGGTGCAGAAACACTGTTTCTGGAATATGTTTAGACTGATGTAAAACCAAATCAGAACTAGAATCTGAATTTGAATTCAGAATTACAAAAATCTAGCATAATGTTATAATTCCAGAATTTAAACAGCCAGCTGGCAGAAAACTTTCTCTATGACCAGGTATAAGTAACACCCTTTGCCTAAAATGCAATATTCTTTTTTTGTGTCTTGCTTTAATGTACTGTAGAAGGAGCCAGAACTTCAACAATATTTTCATTTATGGAGTATTTGCTGAGAAGATCTTAATTTATAAAGAAAACCTGTATCCCAACATATTTGCAAAATTAAATTTTCACTGACACTTGATTTCAATGTCAGAGTAAAGGGGTTTCAGTAGCGCCAGTGGGTAGGGAAGCAGAATAGAGAAGGAGCCACCAGAGAGACCTGGGACAGAGCCAAGTTCTAAAGAAAATATGCACTATTATGGCTCATTGTAATTTAAGTTAATACAAGAGAAACCCAAGAGAGAGGTATATTTGGAATCACACCCAGGGCAGTCATTCTTTTTGGAATGGGATGAGAACTTATGTACTAGTATCGTCCTGTTCTTATTATTAACTCAAATAGCTGTAGCATAAATACCAAAATTTCTGAAAAAAAATAACTGCATCTATGTATTCTATGGAAGACTGTCAAATACTGGTAATGTCTGTTAAAATTATTAGGTATCATCACAGATTAATCTATTTTTTAATGTGGGACTTGGAAAAATTCAAAGAAATCTTACATTGTGTGTGCAAAGGACACACACAAAGTCCAAGTCTCTTTTCTTTGGCACATCTGCAACTTTAATATATCTCATGCAGTTTTTGAAATGTTTTTATGAAAAAATATAAAATGTCTATTCTTATATGTCAAGGAACGTGTAAACTAATTGGTGAAGTCACATGGGCTTCATTTTGCCCTCAGACACAGACTTCAATTCCTTTGTGTTTAGAAGATTTGAACCCATCTGTTTTTACCAGTAGAAGGAGAACAAATGAAGCAGTGTTTCAACAACTGAAAACCATCACAAGAGACACAGATCAGCTTAGACTAGAACTAAACCAATGGCAGAAATATCGCCACCACAACCCTGCAGTCCTTTAACTGGTACTTATCTGACCAATAATGGCTGAAAGCCATCTATCATTGCTTAAACTACATGATGATAAAACCAGAGTCTGGAAAATATCATTACTTGATCTATTTGGTAAACTTTCAAATATTTCTTTCAGAAGATTTGCCAGGCAAACAGCATAGTATAAAATTTAGTTTTATTTAATTTGTGTTTTATTGCTTTTAAATTTAGCTTGCAAAAAGGACATGATTAAAGAGCTACAGCTGAAGGTACAAAGCTTCTGTTGTAGAAATCTGAGTGAGTCTGGGTCTGTAGATCATTTGTAGCTGCCTTCTAGCCCAGAAAATTGTGCTGCAGGGGTGTTTAGTGGGTTTAGATGTGTGTCTGAAATGAGCTGGATAGATTGAAGGCAATATCTTACTTGACTTTTTCTTTGTTATGGCTACTGTTGGTGGTGTCAAGGCCAAAATATTGGTACATCCAGACACGGAGACCATCCATTCCTTATTTCAAAGTAATATTACAAAATTCATTCTTTCATTTCCAGAATGAAAGAAAGGCTCAGTCAACAAACCAGTGCTTTACAAAGACACTAAATAATGAAACTTTTAATTGATCTTTGTTTTCACTGTAGAATTCAATCAAAACAAATCCAATCTTTAAGTAAAACCTATCCACAAATCTTTCTTCAAAAACAGTGTCTTCTTCTGGATTTTCTGAAGATCTCACTGTCCTGCAAACCTGAAATAGGAAAAAAATCCATTTAGATTAATTTTAAATCTTTTCTGTTAAAGGGGAAAAAAAAGACAATTTTATTAAGACAAATCTTAAGTTTTACATGTGTGACCCAGGAGCATTTCTGGACAAATTTCATTAGCTGTTCTGTATACAGCTAACGCTTGGTACCTATGAATGCTGCTAAGTGTATTGCAGAGTTTTGATGGCTAGCATGCAGGATTGGAATGTGCAACTTGTGCAACATTTTCTGAGCTGCTCTTGGGGCTGCAGAAGAGGAAGCTTCCCAGCTGAGGGGGAGGTACAGCAGAGAGGTTTTCTCTGGGCTTTAGGCAGGACAGGTTGAGGCTCTGAAGTCTTTTGAATGAAATGAAAGTTCTACCTCAAAAAGTTGAAGTGGACACCAATCAGCTCCAACACTGCTGGAAGACCTTTTCTTTTGTATTTTGTAAAAGAGAGGAAAAGAACCAAGGACTGATAGTGATTAATGAAAATATGACAGGATTTGCTTCTCAAGGGGAGATTTGATGAGTGACTGAATCTAAAGCCTCTTTGCCAAATGTGTCTTCATTTCCCCAAGTCCTATCTGAAAAGAAAGACGTGTAACTGAGCTCAAGCAATACCAATTTGCATTTATGCATCATGTTCAATATCAAAAGCTCCCAATACTTTTAAATAATTTGCATGGCAAAGATTTCTAAGACTTCTAAAATGTAAAAGGTGTTAAATGCATTTGCAAAATAGCTGCAGTCACTCTAAAGGAACTGCAGCTAGGATATGCCCAGGCTTCAATTGTTCAAAGGTTGTGATTGTTTTAGTTATTTTTATTTATTTTTTTAAGGGAATAAACAACCTGTGTTTATAGACAAATATCTAGGAATATAAGCCCAGAACACATGTAATATAGAGTAGAAAAATTATTTAAAATAAGTCAAAACTGGCTAATTCAGTTGAATATGAATTTCTGTATTTTTTTTCCTCAAGAAATTATTTCTTAAGTACCAGGAAAGAGCACAATAACTGTCCCAAGATTTGTTGTAGATAAAGCAAAAAAGTATTTTAATCACTCATGATGAAATTATAAGAGTAGTTCCAGCATAGTTGCTAAGAAATAAACAGGTAGAAATTTTTATTAAACAAATGTAAAATTACAGAAAAATGAATTATGGAGGTTTTAAAAGTAAAAAACTGTATGGACATGTTATCGTCTCATGACAACAATTTAAAACAGTTTGGTTTTCTGACGTTCTCTCACAGAATAATAATAATAATACATCTTCATAAGAGAAAATATCTCTATAGTCAACAATATAATCTTTTTCAACTGTAAAGACAACGATTAATTGAAAAAGGCATGTTTTTCTTTGTGCTCACTAATGGCTTAACCTGTACAAATTTTAAAATATATCCAGTGATAGTTATTCCACAGTTGAAAGAGGAAGAATCAGTTGTCTGGATGATATTTTTGAAGATGGGAAAGAAATAGCAACAAGAGTATGATAATACAAGAAGAGTGATGCAGTCAGTGGTTAGAACTTTAACAATGCACCAGCTTTTGCATAAATGTAGAATAATGGTCTTGGATATGATAGAGTGTAAGACAGTGTAATAATTTCAGGTTAAGTCAATGACAAATTATTTGCTGAGAAAAATAAATGTAAAATACAGAAGCATCATGGTAAACTAAAGAGAGTTTCACTCAGTAACATATCCAGCTTCATAATTATCTGACTTCATGTTTTGATTCTCACCACTGTCAGTGAAGAAAAAAAAATCCATTCTGGAAATCATAAGCACCACTGAGACACTGAAACCTCAAAAAAGGTTGAATACCATTTCTTTGTATGAAGGACTACGCATAGAAAGATTACGTAGTACATTTGGATGCTTCTAGAATATACCAGAATTTTTTAAACACTCTACCCTACAGTTGTAGTGCTTTCAATTATTAAAACCTTCTGGAGTTCTTCACCTCTCTTCTTACCTCAATGCTGTAATCAAGAGAATATTCTCCTTCTGTGGATAGACATGCAAGCAGAAGCAATTTGATATTGATTCTGATGTGCCTGAGCTACAGATTAGAATTAATTTAAACCATGTGCAACAAAGAGTTTAATGAATTAATTTAAAACAATTATGTATGGAAATTATACAGACAAATAAGCATAATTTCAAAAGTAAATTCAAGTGTCAAATAATTTAATTGCATGCTTGAGGGTTTAATTGCATGCTTCAGGGTGTTTTAAACAAATGATAGAAAAAATGTTATGTGCTAGCAAAAGTGGTGCATCATCTAAAGTACTGTCTTTCATTTTTCACATTGTTCCATACTCCCATTCTAGGAAGACTGCCATGCTGTTTCAGAGACACTCCATAGTCAGAAGGAATTTGTACACATACAGATCCTTTCCAAGACTGGGCCATTATTTCAGATTTTTAACAAAAGAGTAAAGACTTGAAACAGGCCCTGCTAGTGAATCGACAGCATTGAGAATACGCAGAAGTGATTAAGTGTCCGCACATGCATTTAGAGATTGATAAATAGCTCAGAAAGCAAAGATATTTAATGCAGAACAATGGATAACAGAACACTACAGGCATTAGAAATATCAGATCAGCTCACAGAGCACCATGAGCTTGTATAAATTTTCACCAATGTGTCTTCCAGTAAGTTAATTCAGAAACAACTTCTGAACTGTCAAGCAACATGAAAATGGGCCAAAGGGATTTGCAGAATAAAAAAGCAATAGAGGTAGCTCCAAAGTAGTAGTAGCTATGAATCACCTTTGATTGACACCATTGCTTCTAGCAAGGAATTTTTGATTCTGTTAATTTCTTTTCATTAACTAAAATATTTGAAAATATTCTTTGGAAAACCACAAGGATACAATAACTAGTTCTGGGGAACAGTGCACTGACTCATCTCTCACTGAAGTCAATGGAAAAACTGATTTACTTCAACAGGTTTGACCAGCTTCGTGTCTGAAACAAACAAAATCTTTGACAGGCTTTCATGGATCATGAGGTAAAAATATCCCAATACTGGGGCTTTGAACTTCTCTGTATGTGAGATTTTTTGACTTTAAAATACCAGGGATAGATCCTTATATTTAACCTTGAACAACTCACACTACTTGCTGTAAATGTCCCTCTTCCCTCCACTGCATGTTGGCCAACATTTGGTGACACTGAAAATTATTTGTGGAGAAGAGAAGCATGCCCCGACAGCCTCCCACGCTCACCAAGAACACAAAGCTCTACAGAAACCTCCTTTTGTGTTTGTTCTCAGAATTAAAAAAATATTAATCAAAATTATCTCCTCTAATAATAAAAGGACCCATCATCTGGCTAAAAATAAACACTGGAAACAAAACATAAAAACTGCGAACTTTAATTAGAAACACAGAAAATTGAACATGTCTGATTCAAACCCTTGGCTTGGGTTTCTGCCTTTAAAATAGCACAGCAAATCTTGGCTAAATGCTGGGTTTGTCCTGGACAGGCATCAGGAGCACCCAGGCTTTTCAACACTGCTCAGCCCCCAGCCCAGGGCAGCCTGGGAGAGCCTTTTTTCCAGGTTCCCCTCACCCATGCATAAGAGGGAAAAGATGCTTGCTTTGGTTGACCCACCCCAGACACCACACCAAGATTCCTGTCTCCTCCATCAGCTGAAAGAGCAGCCTAGAAGATTTTCCTAGTCATGAGTTGTCTCTTTTAGATGCCTTTGAAGGGAGTAGAGTGTCTCTCGTCCTTTCTTCAGCCAGTTTTTCATGTGGTCAGTGAGAGAAAGTGGGGCAGAAAGTGGCTGTAGTTAGTAGGAAGCTATTGTCCTTTTAATCAGAATTGCAGGAATTTTGACTCCCTTGGTAGTTGCAGGGCACTTGCTAAAATATCCCTGTTGTGACTGAGTTCAGAACCTCCTGTTCTAGGAGACAAATCTTTTCCTCTGACTTTAACTCATCAGACCAGGTGATATATCTTTCTAAGATACCTGATATTTCTATGTATTTCATTGCACTAGCATATATGAAGTCATAAAGAAACCCTGCTTCAAAGACGGGAATTTTTCTGAGGCTGGGGCTGCTGCTCTGTGTAGTGCCAAACACAATGAGGTGCTGATCACTGAACAGTGGGGCTGCTTACCATAATACAAATAAACAACAATTGAATAACTATCCTTAGCAATTTTTTCCTTTATGATGGGCATCTAGTTACATTGCAATAGAAAGAAATATAGGAAGTAATATCTGGCAATTTAAAATTATAGAATTCTGCATTACATTTTTTCCCCCTAAGTTCTTTAGATGTCTCAAGAATTAATTAATTTTTTTTTTCATGATGGCCTTGATCTGCCAAGCATGTTAGAGGCAGTACTTTCATGATTAACTGTTGTTAGGGTTGGAATATAAATCACTTCTTTCAAGTATCTTGCATCCCTTATACATACATACGAGCACAGTACACAGAATTGATAAGAGTGCACCTTTTATCCAACTTTTTCAAACAATAATCTTTTCATAGCATGCCATTGAACTGGTAAAGAGGGACACACTTATCTTTTAAAGTACTTATGAAAAATTGTCTTATAAATTTTTATGCAGCCACATAATGGCTGACATCTGCTGACACTCAAACTACTACGTTATGAATTTAAATTAATTTGTGAATTCTTTTGTCCTTTCTGATTAACTCTTGTATCTGTCAGGTACAATTTGCACTGAAACATGGAGGTCTAGAGGAGAAAGGTTTTTACATATACATAGAACCCAATTATTTGCTGGTCACCTAGTGCAGCATTGCCGAAACATAAGGCTGCTGTGAGGCAGCTTGTGAATAAAAATCTTTTTAGATATTGGCAGATAGATGGTTCTGTCAGTGACTGTGCTAGCCTGGGTTAGCCAAGGCTGTGTGTCAGCCATGATCCCTAAACACAAAGGTCTGCTCTTACTTCCTCTAAAGTGAGCTCTGGCCCTGTAGGCAGGCACACTTCATACATGTGTAAGTACAAACGAAAAATCTCTGTTCCTTCTCTCTGAAAACAATGAGAAAAATTCTAATTAATCTAAAAGGCAGTAAAGATTGTTCTGTGGTTTCAAAGAAAAATAAAATAGGAAATTATTTCCAAAACTGAAATAAGAAATACATGAAGGTACAAAACTGAATTCATTAAGAGGACTTTGAGGACCAGAAATTTAGAAAGGAATACAAAATAGGATGAATGTAAAAAATGCTGTAAATCTGTAGGGATAAAGGGAACAATAACGGTAGGTCAAAAAAGAATTTTAAAAAGGAGAACCTGGATTGTATCAAGAAAACCTAAATAAGAAAATTAAAAGAAGATGATTAAGAACATTTTGATTAAAGCATAAGAAAACGGACCAAAATAAAGGTCAGGCTAACGACGATATATGTGACGTGTGTTCAAATCAGCAGAGACCTGTAAATTTCATCTCAAATTATTCAAAGCTTTAGCTAAAGCAATCTGTAAAAGATCAGGGATTGTTCTGAGAATTTACAGGGTATAGAAACTGGAAAAGATATTGTCCATCTTACTGGCTGTGTAGCTTAAATTTGCCTCCTAGAAATTATCGGTACACATTATTAAAGAATCAATGCATATGACAGGACTGATCTTTTTAGAGTTAGTCCAAAGCTCCACTGAGTTCTCGATCTTTTCCCCTGCAGTGGCTAATAATGGGTACTCAGTAAGAGAATAGAAATGGAGACTATTTAAAATAACATTTTTCCAGCATACTCTTCCAGTCTTCAGTGACCAGTGGCTCAAGTATTTCTTCATGTTTAGTACCCTACAGGGAATTTATAACTCCTTATTGTGTCTGGTTTCCTCTTGGACACCTGTAACCTTTTATCGTGAACACAATCATGCAGCAAGGAGTTCTGCTTCTGATGCACAGGTTCTGTAAGGAACCATATAAGGGGAAAAACCAAACCAAAATGCCTTGCAGGACTGATAGGAAAAGAATGTCAAAAAGTCAGTTCTATTTGCATGACAGAACTCTTCCAGTGATTAAAGAAAAGTGGATGAGATGATATACTGTGATTTTAGGAAGTGATGGATTTTGCCCAGTGACTTTTCCATAAGCAAAGTAAGAAAATAAGCTATACGTACACAGAGCTGAAAAAATGAACTATATGTTGGTTGCTAACAAAATAGGGAGGTGGTTCTGATAGAAGCCTGAAAGGTGTTGATGACATTTTTATTAAGATGAATGATGCTACACATTTTGAAGGGTTAAGTAATACTCTTGCAAAAGTTGCTTGCAAGATGAAGGGAGAAGGAATTGCAAGTGTCAGTGGGTGTATTGGTATCAGAAGCAAAAAAATATGTGAAAAATCTTTCCAGAAAGTTCCTGTGGAAATCAAGTTCTGTTAAGGACTTCAGGAGAGAATTTCCAAGATATTGCAAACAGTCTTAATTCTCAGATCTGTTTCTGATGCAGCAACCTGCTTACCTCAGAAAAGTATGTGTAATTGCAGGTTGAGTGGTTTCAATTCTGAACTGGTGCGTAACAGTGTAACTACACTGTTGTCAGTGGAATAAGGCCAAACTCCACCACCAGTTAAAGATCTAGTGCTTGTGTTTGTTTTGTTTTACAAAGGAAAAAATGTAGATCATAAGGGAAAGTTTAATAAAAGACACTCTCTGATAAGGTTGCTGGGTAAAAGATTTGAGTGTCTTGGGATAGAGAAGTTCTGAAACACAGTGGATTCAAAGCAGTGGTCAGTTTGTGAGTGTTAAAATGTTAATTATATATGTTAAATATTAAAATTTTAATTATATATGAAACACATTAATGCATTCATGTAATAAAACTAGAGCTAGTTGAATGCCAAGTGATTCCACAATGGAATCCAGTGGGCTGAAAGTTCAGGGTGCTTGTTGGCCAGTGAGCAGCCATATGAAACCTCAGTCTCCTGACATTCAAACTGGATCCTGCAGGCCAGACCTACAAAGGTATTTAGGTTCCCCATTCTTTTATAGAATCCCAAAGTAAGATTCTTAAGTAGGGGTTAGGAGCCTGAAATCTTTGTATATCTTGGCTTGTATATGCAACATTTTCTATAGACTTGTGCACAAATCACAACCACGAAGGAACACCTGGGGAGGGAGAAAGAGGAACTGATCTCAGAGCTTCATATGTTTTTTATTACTAGGTAACTCTTTCCATGCAGTGTATGTGTACAGAATGGTTGCCGCACTTGGAGTCTGGCTCCCAGGGAGGCCAGCTTACATCACAGAGCTGGGAATAAACAGCCAAAAATTCAGCACTATTTAGTAAAACCCAGACCAAGCTACTTGATCTTCAGACATAGAAAATACATCTTTTGCAGTGCTGTGGAGTACTTTATTAGCTGTCAGTAGATATGGCATGACTTGCGTTCCAATTTCCCATGGCTTCAGTGCGTCGCCAGAAGTATCTTTGTTAATTTTGAATATGTTCTGTGTTGTTGGATGGGGTGCAGGACAAGGTTGAAATGTCAAGAAATTAATCTGAAATGTTCTGGATTTCTTCCACATTGCAGGATCCAGCCCATACTGCAGGTGGTGGTCCTATAAAACAGTTGTTTTTCACAAATCATTCTGCCTGTTCATTAATTTAATGAACCAGAGGGCCATTTCCCTGCAGTCTTTTTTAAGAACAGGGCCATCCAGACCAACGTGTCTGCTCTCCACAGTCTGCAAAGAGTTACACCTCACTTGTCAATGTATATGTGAAGACAGAGAATTAATTGGGCATTATGGAGCAGTCAGCTGAAAAGGGAGACCAGATCTGTAAGAAGCATAAAGAGTCAAAGCCATTTCTCATGTGAAAGTTAAGATATTTCACTTCAAATTTCTGAAAGTGCAAAATAATCTCATTTTTAAAGCTTTATAGAACAGTTTAGAAAAGAACCCAGATCAGCAATAATTGACATCTACAGAGTTCATCTGTTGGGCAGACTTTGTCCTCTTCATGAAACAGACACAGTTGCACAGGTCAGCATTTTCAAACAAGATTTCAAACTGAAGGCTCCAGGCAGGACTTGCTAAAACACAATTAGTGCTCTGTTTTGGTTTTTTTTTGTGAAAGATTTAGGGGTTCCAACATTTGTGTTGTCTGAAATCAAAGCAAAAATGACATCATCCCAGTTTTGTTTTCTGAGGAAATGATTTAGAGAAAAGGTGCTACCCAAGAAGGTGCACCAGACAAATGGTTGGATCTTGGACACAGAAGCTCTTGGTAAGCACCTTCTCTGCCCACTGAATTACCAAACAAGCCTTTCTGCAGTCTCTTGTCTGCAGCCACTAGTGTTCATGTAAACAATCCAGTGTTGATTGAAGAAGACAAAAAAGGAGAGACATTTAATCTAGATGTATCTGGGAAGTGTGAGAACTGATTTGAGCCCTTGTTCGAACTGTTCGGATCACGAGGTCCTGCATTCTAAAGGGCAAATGTTTGTTTTGCCTCTTCAATTGCACCCTGGCTCTGAGATGATTTCAAATTCAAAGCAGTGTATTTCTGTGGGCCATGCAGAATTCTCTGCCTTAGCAGATTCAGTGCTTCTCTAAAGGAGTCTTTAGCAAGGGACATTTCAGATGATGCTCTCCAGTGGTGCTGAGTGTGTGCGTGCTAACAGTCCCCACTGCCTGTTCTCACTGGCAAGGAGTTAGAACAACTTTTGACCCCAAACATGCTGGCAGGCATGAGTTAAATGATCATTTTTGATTCCTACTTTCCCTACAAACAAGGGCTAACCTATAGCTTACAAATTCAGATAATTCACCAGGGAGCAGATACTTGGAAAGAAGAAATGATAGATGAGATGGGATATAGAAGATCTTTTGTACAGAAAACCAGATAAAATTGTGTTTGCTCCTGAGTGCCTTTGTGTTGTAAGGTCACCTGTTTGGTGGAGAGAAACAATATTGGCACTTAGACAAGATTAAGAGCAAGAGGGCATGGCTGCAATCTAAGTTTGGGAGGGGTGGACAGTACTTTGAGGAAGGAGAGGAATTAGGGACTTATGAGAAAGAGCACTGTAAGCAAGCTAAGGAAATGAAGGGCAATTTAAAAAAAAAAAATTGGCTGACTATGAGCATGAGCTGGCTATTTAAGAAACTTGGGTTCACTTTCACTTGTGCCAGGTACAAAGTGTCTCATCTGCTGCAGGGAATAAGTCTAAGATGTCACAAGATGAGAACCTAGTGTAGTTTGGAGAAGTTGGAAAATTTATGTCAGACATAATTTTATTCATTTAGGACGGTCTAAAATCAGGTAGTTTTTCAGCCCCTGGCTTCAAGGTAGTTTAGTCCTTGAGGAGAGACAAAAAGTGCCCAGACTACCCTGAAAGAAGACTCCATTCTTCTTTCCTTACCCTTCTGCCACTATCCCATCCATCTCCTTTCTTCTACAACTGCAAGTCTTTGTGCAGCTAGTCAGTGAAGGTGATTGGGAAATGAATCAGTTTAAAAATAAACCTTCTGCTGAGTTAGTTTTAACCTGGATTGGTTTCCTGATCTGGTTCATAATGCAGCCAAGATGGCTAATGGTGTCTGTATCTCGCTTTACGGTCGCAGTCTCTGCCTTCTGTGATTTGCATTAGCCTTGCAGCTGCTGCACGTGTGCTCTGTAGGACTCTCAGACCGCACTAAGGAACACTGTGCTATGGAAAGAGAGGGCTGGGTCTTCCATGAGGGGAAATAACACAGTATTCAACTGGAAATATTTTACTGGAAATGTGTCTATTGCCATCATTCAGGCTAAGCTTACACAAAATAACTCAGTGACTGAAATATGCATGTCATAAAACTACCTGTGCTAATTTCAGACTTTTCTGTGATTTCATTACTATTATAAATGTTCTTATTCTCATATAGCATTGCCGGTTAGTGAGTTTTATAATTCTATTGAGAAACTATCATGAAACATTCGTCCTGTCCTGAAGAATGGCCCTTTCTAATGGGCCTTTCTAATTCTCAGAAGAGAGGTTTGAAAATAGTGAATTTGAAGACCACATTTTTACTGCATTTAAAAAAGCATTTTATACTCATCACCACTCAAGTTTACTTTTTCAGTTATGCTATCAGTCTAGCTGCAGAGCTGTGCTGTCTCAAATTTAATTGTACTCAAATCCTGCAGTTCTGTCCATCTCCTCACCATCTTTAAGTCTCTGCTTAAAATCTCCTTTTCTCTTGACAGAAGGTCTTAGCAAGTTCTGCCTTTGATCTCTTTCTCTCTTTCTCTCTTTCTTCCTCTCTTTCTTTCTTTCTCTCTTTCTGTCTTTTGTTTTTTAAACATGTGACATGATATTTCCTCTTCCTATTAGCTTGGGACACTTCCCCTGTTTTGCAGATTTATCCTGCGTGGTCATGGACACAGACATGCTTCATATGTTCTTTTCTGTTTGCATCCCCTTACCCTCTTTCTTCCTAGTTCTTCATCTCCCATATGCCCATTCTCTTCCCCTAAGTTGTTCCTTTCCTTGACCTCTTGGTCTCGTTTGTTGTTTTCACTGTTTCTAGTCTGTTCTACTTGCTATACCATATGTTAAATGTCTCACATCATAAATAAAACACTTTTGACTCCTTCCATCTCTAGCTACTGGCCCATCTGCAGTTGTTCTTTCATCTCTAAGCTTTCTGAATATGCTGTTTACACTTTTTCTTCCTAGAGCTTTTCCAATCTGGCTTCCCTTCTCTGCCCTTAAATGAAACCATTCTTTCCACAACATCTAATGGCATCTACTTTGCCAGATCTCAGACTCACTGCTATAACCGTAACTTCTCTTGGCCTCTCTGCTTCTGCTGTCCTTGAAATCTCTCTGGGATTCATCAGGTCTGGCTTTCCTTGGCTGCTTCTCTAATAATTTCTTTAATACATCCTCTGGAGGATCCTCCAGTTCTTGGTAAAGAAATTGAGGGTTTTTAGCCTTGTGTAATTTTACGCACAACCAAAAACTCCCTTGTCATCTCATTGTTGAAGATTCACAGATCTACCAATATATTTCTCCCCTGCCTCATTTTGTCCTAAATAAACTTTTAAACTGACACTTTTGTGAATGGTTTACTATTTAAACTTAATTTGGCTGAATGACAGATTTTTCTCCCACAGACCTTTTCCCTATGTTCTTCTCACTAACTGTGAACTTTAGTGTGGTTGATGTCCCTACTCTGATTATCATCTAGATCCTCACAGCCAAATGATGTATATATTTAACAAAAATATAATTTCCCAAGACATAATGCTTCCTAGCCATGCAGGTTGCTGAAACTCTTATCACAGAATCAGAGAATCACAGGATAGTTTGGGTTGGAAGGCACCTTTAATGGTCATTTAGTTCCAACCCCCCTGCTATGACCAGGGACACCTTCAACTAGACCAGGTTGCTCAGAGCCCCGTCCAACCTGGCTTTGAATGTTCCCAGGGATGGGGCACCCACCACCTCTCTGGGAAGTCTATTCCAGTGCCTCACTACCCTCACAGTTAAAATTTCTTTCTAATATCTAATCTACTCTCTTTCAGTTTGAAGACATTACCCCTTGTCCTGTCACTATGACCCCAATTAAAAAGTTTGTCTTTTCCTTCTACCATTCTTTTTTCCTGACAAACTATACAGTATATTTTTCTCAGTCCCTATTGGTCCCCTAAGGCTCATTGAGGAAGCAGGAGAAAAAACAATATCCCTACTTCAAAGTTTAGGGATGTTTCATGTCTCTCTCATGTATTTCTGGCTCCGTAGCCCTCAGTTATAGTCTTTAGTCCATCAATAAGAGCACTGCCTACCTTCAGAGTCAAAGCTCTTTATGCCTACTTCCATTTGCCATATGTTATCAACTCCTGCTCCCCCTGTTAACTTCCCAGACAAGGATCCTTGTGGTTCTGATGGCCAAATTTCCTGTAAAATATCTCTAAATCTGTCTCATTGCTTTTCCTCAAATCCCTCTCTAAATCCCTTTCCTTTGGGAAGCACAGTTAGGCAGCTTAAAGTGATGATACTAAAGTCTCAGGTTTTCTCCTTTTCCTTTGTTTTATTCCATTGCTTACCCTAGACAACCAGTGTAAATTTTTTCAGATGCTTTCATCTTTTTTATTCCATCTATATTCACTACACTCTAATTATAACCGTAACGTCTATAAGAAGCAGAAAAAATAGTCACAATTGCACAGTAGTTAATTTTGAAGGTTCTGTGACTGCATGAAGCTTTTTGCATATGTGTATGTATATATGTATATGTATGTGACTGGCAACATGAGATGGGAAAGGCAAATATTCCACATCTTTCTATGTAAAACTTTTAAAAAGTGGGAAATGTAAATAAATAATAGAATGGACATGGTCATATACCTGCTGTCAATGTCTACATTTTATTTTTATCTCAAAATGGAATACCTGATGCTATATGCATTTGTGTTTGTAAGTGTGTATTTATATATATATGTGGATTTATATATAGCCTACTGGATATTCTACTTGGCTGGTAGTATGTGTTGAACTTTTGATGTACTCTATGAAAGGTGGAAAAAGTATGTAAAGTAGTTAAAGTGGTGTTGACTGATGAGTGAATAGTTCTTAGTAAAAGGAGATAGTGTTTTGTTCTGCCAAGCGAAGTTATCCTTTGTGTGGGGCAGGCATTTTGAACCTTTTTTTTTTTCACTTGGTGTGTGGTCATCCTGAAATGCTTTAGAAATGTCTCGTTTTCTTCTTGTGAAGCAGATTTGTTTTTCTTTCCTTCTTTCTTTCTTATTTTCCGTTTTGGTGGATAGTTCATTTTCATGGTAGGGAGCTGTTGTCTGGTGGATTTTAAGTTTTTAGAAGTAATATCTGTTTGAGCAGGAAAGAGACAGATCCTCAGATGTTAGCAACTGGCAAGGCTATTTTGAATATGAGGCTAATTTAAAGATGTTTGCCATATTTATGTATTTCATATAAATTAAAAGCCAAGAATAATTTATTATTTAAATTTTTTTGATTTTTTCCAATAATTTTCAGAAATGCCCACCAGAATTTAACATAGTTCTCATTTCAGTTATGATCAAACTACACCTTAAAGGAAGCTTTTCAGAATGTCACATATATTAGTCTGACCACAAAAAAATACACACAAATGCATCTGTATTGTCTTTTTGCAGATGAAAATCCTATTTTAAAGTATAAAGGTCTGGTCTGAACTCGAAGGTTGGGACCTTAGCTACAGAGGGTCATTCCAGATTGCCAGACTTGAATGACAATTCCTGTTTGCCTGTTACCTCCAAGAGCACTGTGTTATGACTTGCACACAGATGGACAAATTGGAAGGCTCTTTCCTCACATCCTAAATGAATACCTACGGGGTTCATTGTTGCAAGATATAATTAACCAATGGTTTCCTTTTCAAGAGCAGGAATTAAATCTGTCACTGATGGCAAATGCCGCAGTTCTGAAAGTCCCATCCAAATTGAAAGAAACAGAGAAAATGGCTATAAGGTTAAGAGTACTGGGTAGCCTCTTCTACGGAAGAATGAGATTGGCATGTTTATCTTAGTGATACAGAGGCTGAGAGATTTAAAACCTCTCCCTCAGTGCTCATGGGAAGAGGGCATTTCAGGCTATTTCAGCGCAAGGGGAGATGAGTACATGCCAGTTGTGACAATATTTCTGCTGTGATCTACAAGTGCTACAGGTCAGAGCTTTCAGATGTCAGTAACCAAAAGATCACAACCCATGTCCAAGCCCTATTTTGTTTCATTACGGAGCTTATTACAGTCCTGGAAAAGATATGTTCAACTTATTTCTGTAACAGTCATGCTGATTTGCTCTTCCAAAGTGCCCCTTCCCATCCTCCATCCTTATAATAACTTACGACATATGAAGATGTACTTTATTGATCTACATTTTTAAATAAAGATTTCACAGTGTTCATGTCCTCTTTACTTTCTAAGTATAAGGCAGTTTTACATGGGAGTTTAGTAAACCTTCTAATGTTAAAGGCTGATGGCCAGCTCAATGACCATGCAGAACAATGGTGGAAACCTCAGACAAGGTTAGGAGAGTTATTACTAAAAATTGAATCTCAACATGAGTCTAAGAAATAAGTGCAAACTGACTCTAAAAATTAGAAGACAACTCTCTGAATACCACTGCAAATACCACTGGCAAGAGACATGTCTCTAAGCTGTCTTCAGACTCCAGAGTAAATAAATAAAATATTTCGGCGAGAAGAGGGCTGTATATATTGGCAGCATTTCCTGACTTTGTGTGTAAAACCGAGCACGATTCGAACTTCCACTAGGTAAAGACACCAACACAAGAAACTCATTTAAACTGGTCAAATTCTAACAAACATTTTCTGTGAAATTTTGGTGAGGTGGAGTTTGCCAGAAGTTTTTCCAGGAATTAACAACCTCCAAAGACTGCAAACACTTTTTCTTCTGAACATCTCTGGCCAGAATCTTTCTCCAAAACTCATAAAGCAAGAACTTGAGAAAACCTGCCTGAAAAGCAGTCTGCTTTGTAGAAATATAGTAAGAACTTGCCAATCTTTGAAGCCAGAGAGAACCTAAATAAAGGCAGTGAAGACTTTGCACTCACTCTGCTTCCCAAGCACTATGGAAGAAAATGAACATGTTTTAAACAATCCACTGGGGGACTTGACCTTTTTCTATCTTCCCTCTTCCACTTCCAACCTCCTGATTTCTCTACAGGAAAGTCATATAAATGGCTGATCTCGGTTAATGTCTATTTAAACTTACTCCTTTGGCCTCTCTCCCTACTCTCTTTCCCCACTCTTAGCCCTTGGTAATCAAAACTTGGCTTATACTCATTCCAACTCACCCCCCAAAATCAAACAAATAAAACACCCACATTCAGTATGAGATCACATTACTTGGTGATCTCAGTTCTGGTGTTACCTTACGTTTTCAGCTGGTCAATTTTCTTTTTGGAGCAGTTCGAAATGTTCTGTTGGCCTATTGACTCAGTGGTACAATATTTAGTCTCTTCTAGCAAGCCTAATGGACAAATGGCACTGAGCACATATTCTTGGAAGAGATGCACTTGCCAAGAT
>QWTY01004385.1:1807-16734 GCA_008033365.1 Pseudorectes ferrugineus | reverse complement strand
CCACAAAAACCCAATATCAATAAGAAAACTAACAACCCTGAACACAATCCAAAATCCCAAACACCCAAAAAAACCCACATCGCAAAAATAGTTAAAACATCAAACTTTACTGAGAAACAACCTTATCATCCAATCATTGCTAGTTACAAAGATTTCACTTCAAAGTTTATGTGCTATAGTTTATGTCTGTGCATTCATTACAAGGCCCAGGCAAATGGTTTGTGTGGTTTCATTGAACTGTACTAAGATGTTCCTGGAACTCAGCTGTTAGCTGACGCAGTAACCTTGTCTGTTAACAAGATGCCACAGCACTGTGCCAGCATCTCATGCTGTGCAAACACACCTCAGATGAGGGAATGAGAATCCCACTTACATATCCACAATTATCTAAAAGGTGAAACTTGATGAAGCAGGAACTTCTGTCTGAAACTCTCTTCAAACAGACTGCATAATGAAGTGCTAAACCCACTGTGTGTTCCTGTGTTCATTCTGTATCCCTTCAGGTCTGCATTTGACCATTGCTGAAGGCCTCCCTGCAGAGCATTCTGTTTTACAAATAACACTGGAAGCATCCAAACGTGAGCTCCTGGAAAAGCTACAGGCAGCATTCAAACACTTCATAGAAACAGGGGACAAAGTTTGCCTGCTAACATATGCTGAAGCATGTGCCACCTCATCTTCACTCTTATTATTACATCCAAATGCTGGCACATGCTACCATCACATTTTCAGTTTGCTGTGTGCAAAGGACTGCTTGGGACACAGTGGGAACAAGTCTTACCAAAAGAAAGAATTAGGAATTTCCCTGCCTTACAAGACCCATCCTCTCCCTCCTTTTCTTCTTTAATGTAGTTGTGTTTGTTCTTTTTCAAAGTACAAGTGCCATACAAAGTGTAATAGCTTTATCCAGGGAAAAACGGCCAAAACCACATGTAGATGGAAAGTTACAGTAGTTCGGAAGGTGCAAATACAATTTATGGTCAGTTAAAGTCAGGTCAGAAGCAGATTGTGGCAATTTCTTCTCTTTTTTTTTTTTTTTGGTGTGACTGCAGTGGATATAGACTTGAAATTTCAGTCAATGCAAATGACAGAATAGTTACTGCAATGGTGTCTACTTATGCCTTGAATAAAGTAACATACACTCTGCATAAGAAAATACGTTTTTTCTCAAGGTGAACAGTAGGCTTTTTCTGTGTGTGCTAATGCATGTACATGATTAAAACTTACTGCAGGCTCTGTACACAAGCAATTCGTGCCATAAATATGGACTACTAACCATGAAAATATTGAGAGTGCATGGTACAGGAAAAGAAACTGAAGCAAAGGAAAGGAAGATGGTTTGCTCACTGTCTGCAAGGGAGATAGAGGAAAAACTGTGAAGAGGAACGGCTTTTTAATTCCTGTTCAACTCTGTAATCACAAAGCTGTGCCTTCCAATTAGAAATAATAGTCATTCTTAGGGAATGCAGAGGGCTATAAATGTTTCCAACTGCAAAACAGCCTTGTGTTAGATCTCTGCATGCACTGGAGCAGCAGACCATGGCACTTTCCTTGAAATCAGAACCTTTGTTGTCTTCTACTCTGTTCGAATGGGTTTGTACATGTTGTGTGTAACCCCCTTCACAACTAAAGTAATGTTTGCATGGGCAATCTGTGGAGTGGTGCTTGCCAAATGACTAAGCTGTTATGTGGTTTAGGTAAGACAGGGTTGATAGGAAGATAGGAAAAAAAGTTTAAGAAGATTTTAAAATTTATATTGTGACATCTTGGCTGGCTAAAGTGAGCTTTCTGACAGAAAATGGTATTTCAGTTAGCAGTATTACTTCTTGTTGAAAATGTGACCAAAAGACAATGTGGTGACTTTATATGCTCTTGGAAGGGCAGCACAGATTTCCTTATGATGGAAAGACTTTAGAAAAATTTATTGAGTAAACTGAGATAGCTGCATCAAAAAGTCGGTAAAATCAGTATAAGAGAAGAACTTGTGCACCTCAGCTTGTTGTAGTGTGCTAGCATTTTTGTTCAAGTAAAAGCCCAAACAGTGTTTGGTACAACAGTGTGAATGCCTGAGGGATAGGAAGCAGCAGATATTGGTATTGTGGGAACAGTGTTGAGAAGAATTACTGCAAAGGTAGGAGGGTTATAAAAATAAATCTAAAATGTGGGAGTGGAAACTGGTAATGAAGCATGATTCAGAATCTTTTACACAGATTGGGGAAGAAAAGGAAAGGGAGTGAATAAAGGGATTTTAAAACTAATATGAGGAGCTAAGGACAAACAAAGGAGGAAAAACGTTGGATCAATAGGAGGATTCTTTGCACTGAAAGACAGCCCACCCCCTTGCAGTGTTACCGAGAGAAATTCTACTCTCAGTGCAACTGATGTAAAGCCTGACTAATTCCATCTGTCACCTAGACTAGTGCAAATCTAAAAGAATTTCAGGAAAACACTGGAATTAATTTTAATTTACTTTGATCTACCTGAAAAGCAAGATTTTACCCTATCTTATATTTGGAAAGCTTTTTTCTTTTATCCTCCATTTTAGAACAGTAATTCATTTACTCCATTCATTTTGATTTTTTTGTTTTGCTTTTGCCCCTTTTTCTTTTTCTGTTTTGCAGTGGTAGTTTAAGCAAAAGGAACCAAGTTCTTCCCCCATCTAGACTCTCTTTAAAGTGTCATGTGAAATGTTCCTGCATCACTTTTCCAAGACCCTGATAGATGTTGTTTATGTTGATATGATCCACTCTATAATAGGAGCTTAATATAAAGTGCGCCCTTATGTTATGCTTCAAATCACACAGGTTTCAATTCACACTCCCCCAAAAAGCAAAAATGAGATTAGCATCTAAATTGAAATTGACGCTAAAGGAATCTGTGAAAAGAAGAGGTCTAAAAAAAAAATCTGAGTATCAGTTTTGGGTTTCTTTTTACACTGTATCTTGGTCATTTCTCAGAAAATAAGCTTTCAGTAATAAGCACTAAACTGTGTCTGGTCTTGCACAGGTGTGCTGAGAGATGAAAAAGCAAGAAATTTAACCCCATTTAGTTAATGCCATTAACTACAATGAACATGTAGCTCCATCAAGAAAGCATCAGCTCAGCCAAAGTGAGGCTGCACGAGCTCCACCTGCCCCATCTTTCCCCTGTGGGAGATGCAGGTAAAGCATATTCCCTGGTCAGTCACTGTTTCCGTGGTCAGTATCAGCTGCCTACGCCTCCACTCCCCTCCACCCTAGCCAATTCTCAGAGCTTTGGGAATAATTTGGACATGCAGACAGGCTTTATTTTGACACCGTATTGCCCTGGGAGTCTGTCTGGCACAGAAATAACAGCTGGTTTGAATAAAGGGAAACTCTTTTAAGACATGTTGTATTTCCTTAGTTTACCACTAGTTCTCATGTAAGATCTTAAAACAGTGTTCAGAGTAAAGCCAAAGGAAAAGAGCCTTAAATTATTCATTCTTGCTTCCCCCAAAAATGCACAGGTTTCCACAATTGCTTTACCCACATTCACCGATGATAAGTAAGGAGATCAGAGTGATGCATACCCCCTCAATTCTCATTACCTTTAGTGTGCAGGGAAGACATCAGGAGGTTTGCCACAAACTTCCAGTGACAGTAGATTTCCCCGTAATGAGCTCTTTAACTGGTACCTCTCACCACCTGCGAGTGAAGGAGTCAGAATCTGTGTGAGAAATTCTAACAAAATGAAATGAAATGAAGAACTGAAAATAAAAGGTGAAGAAAGAAAAGGAGAATGGGCTGAGGAAGTGTAATGGCATCATCACTTTTTTCACAATTTTGAGCACAGGCATGCGATGGTGGAAATCTGACCATTGCATAGTAAATATTCTGACACTAATGGAATGATTTTAAATGCACTCTAATACCTTTCTGATGAATAATATGTGGTACTTGAAAGAAAGCTTGGCATGATGAGGAGGAAGAGAAGACATATCATCTGCTGTGGTATCCCCTCACATATTTCTAAATGTGAACAGCTTGAGCACTTCAAGCAGCTATTGCTTATTTCACTCATAACAAATAGTTAGCTGTTGTGTTACTAAGGGGGAAAAGGGTGTTTATGTGACACAGACTTTCATAACAGTGTAGCAAAACCCAAGAATATGTGAAGCAAAAGAGTGTGCTGACATCTTTTTATTCTGCTTATGCAAAAAACAACTACACCCCCCACCCCACCCCACCCTGAAATTCTTGAAATACATTGATTCAGCCACTTGCTCCACCTAGTCCTATCATCACTTAGTCAAATCCACATTAATTTCAGCAGGGTTTCACTTGAACAGAAATAAATTAAGTAAAATCATTGGGATTTGGCCCAGAAACATATAAATCTGGTGTTATCAGATTTAGTTACTGTTATAAGTTTAACAGTAATCAGCTAACTGAGACAATCTAGGGAACCCGTTCCCACCCTCCCCATTTAAAACATCAAGATGGACTTTTGCGGGCAGGTTATAATGAGTTTGAAGTTTGAATTCCCATGAGGAGCAACTAGTGCAGGAGCAAGTGCTATTTTCATTTCACTAGCAATGGAGTAGAGTTCCATAAATCTGTGCATTTATAAGACTTAAAGATCCCATGACTCTATATGAAATCACATCAATTGCACTAGCAGAAATTGAAAATGGACATTTATAACGACTTACTAAAATTCTTGGTCAGCAATAAAATAAATTGAAATGTGTCTCAAAAACCTAAGGAGTTATGTGCTGTATTTTCAGTCAATAAAGATAATGACAGCGTGCAAAGCTGTATTACAGCCAGTTTTATAGCCAAACTTTCACTGGAGAGTTGTGAGACTGACTGAAATGCATGTTTGGACTTTTGCCCAAG
Source organism: Pseudorectes ferrugineus (assembly GCA_008033365.1). Classification (NCBI taxonomy): domain Eukaryota; kingdom Metazoa; phylum Chordata; class Aves; order Passeriformes; genus Pseudorectes; species Pseudorectes ferrugineus. The sequence goes on along the minus strand of QWTY01004385.1, from coordinate 11,875 downwards.
AATTACTATGCTAGGCAGAATACCATCAAGAAAACTGGGAAAATTCAGTTAGAAACATATTTCTTTAGAGTTTTGTTAGGTACTTTTAATGTTACTATCCAGACGACAATTCCTGATCCTGTCCTTACTCTTTGTAATTCCCTGTGCAATAGCCATCATATTCATGTGAATTTATAAACTCAGTATAGACAGAATGTAAAATCTTCTTTTATTTTTTTATCTACTTGCATTTTTTTTCAGCTGGCATTTTCCTAGAAGCACTTTTAGTAGTTCTTATTTAGCATGGTGTAAGAAAGAAAAAGAAAATTGACTTCTCACCTGATCCACAAGCCTTTAGACCCGCATATTGAATAGAAAACATGCCCTTTATTCAAAGTAATGTTAGTATGTAAAATATATAAACTCTAAACTAATATATCTTTTGTTCTTCTCCATGTGTCATTCCTGTCTTCCTTCTTCTCCCTCTTGTCCAAGTTACTCTGAATCAGAAGCATTTTCCTGTGTTCTGGATATAGATTTAACTGAACAGCCCATCTATCAAACTTTCAGCTAAGACATAATATCAAGCTCATGTTGTCATATTGCCTTGCAGAATGTCTTCACCTTTCTTAAAGCTAGATAACAGGTGGTAACAGATGAACCACTGTCAAATTTCCCAAAACATCTGTAGGGTTTATTTTAGCTATCCCTCTAAAAGCAAATTTTCTTCATTTGCTTAAGAATAATAACTATTGCTTTTGCCCTCTAAAAGTTGTAAGAAGTTATCTAAAATAACACTGCCAAAAGAGAGGGATATGTATAAGACTCACTGACAGTTTTGACGAATTAAAGAAATATACAGACAGAACTCATTAAAATAAAAAATTACTTGGCAAATATGATGTGCATACATCAAGACTATAAGAAATGTAATCTGGATAGTTCAGTCAATACAGGAGTTTAGGAGGTCAGCTACTTTGCCAAACACATCTATACGATATCTAACATGGAAGAGCTATGAAAGAGAAAAGATACTTGTAACATAGATTAAGAAAGGAACCAGGTGGGCAAAAAGAATCTGAACAGCTTATTCTGCATGTCTCAGAATGTGAATCATGGGACTAAATGGAGATGTTTAATCTGAGCTAATTGCTGAGGTTTTCCTGTCTAATCTATGACAATCTAATCAAACTAGCCGGTGGTGTCCTGGACATGATTAATTTCTTCTGAAAGTATATATCTAAAATAAGGCAGATCAATCAAACCTGAAAAGTGCCTATGAAGGCACTTCTCAGTGAAGAAAACTTCAGTGATTGACAAAAGATTTTAGGAGAGTGGCTCAGGCATGTATATGTACACTGTAGACATATATAGCTTGATGAGATGAATCCTGTCCTTGGGCTCTGTAATTTACCTTCAACAGCAATTGGCAGCTTAATTTGCGGATCATTGGGTCAGATTCTGTCAGTGGAAAGCAAAGAAGAGAATACCACAGAAAATCAAATTATTCCTTCTTAAATGGAAGAAACAAGGAAAAATTGCCACAACATTACTCTTCTCTGACTCAGCAGTTTTGAAATGACACCATTAATTATATAGATAACGCCATACTAATACTTAGAAAGCTGCTATGTCAATATTCCTAGAATATTGAGATACAGTCACTTTCAGCTAGTTAATTGGGCAATGCTAATGAGTTAAAGCAACTAGGATAACTACTCATGTTTTCCAGTTCTGGAATCAGGTATTTGTGAAGCCTAGAGTTCTGTTAAAATAGAAATGTAACCAGTGAGGTAAGCAGAAGGGCTGGGAAAAAATATTGAGGAATACCATTAATTTGAATGACCATTTGCCACTGGGCAGTCCAAAGCCTAAAAATCTAGAGTTCAAAGCTCAAAAGATACAAGAGTTTAAAGAGGATGTTTAGGAGACTGGGTGAATTTTACACAGGTAATCTAATGAAGCAATATAGAAATAAAGACAGTGAGCTGAAGAGAACTGATGGGTGAACTGTGACTCTTACCCTAAAAAAGGAATGGAAAACTAAATCATACACTGAAAAATCTTCAAGCACTCTTGGAGTACATAAATCTGCTTTGTAAGTTATAGAGTGCCTTTGTAATAGATTAGAGTATCTATAGTATACCTCACAGCAGAGATTCTTGAAAGCCAGTCCAAATAGCAAAATCATGTGGCCTTAGCTCTACAAGAGTCTGCAATGCAATAACCAGTGACATTGTTTGGAACCATGTGAGAATCAGAAAGCTTAAATGTCAGCACCACCCTAACTGTTCCCCCCATGGTAGTTATGTCATGCTTCTGCCATGTGTTGCTTTTACTTTTTACATTTTGGTGCAGCCTCTCTGTAAATCTCCAGGGAAAAAACACATTGTAAATCCAAGCAGGTTATCTCACTGGCATTTGGGGCATGGAAAGAAACTCTGAGTCTTTTGTGAATGTTCAGGGATGTAGTTAGTCCCTGCAAACTTCCAGATATGGTAGCGGCATAGGAAGAGATCAGGGGGCCAAATGAAAGGAACTAAGTGACCGATGGAAAATTAGGGACATGAGCAGAAAACAAAAAGGTTAAGATGTTTATTTAAAAGTTGAGCTTCAATGAGATAGTGTGAACCTACAGGATGTATCAGCTTGTCAGGACATAAGATTTGTGTTACAACCTATAAGGCCATTAAGTGAGTACACAAACTGTTAATAAAAGTTTATCTTCCTAGTTATGATTTTTTTGCTACTCTGTGTTCACCAGACGCTTTATGTTTTGCCTACAAAGAAATAAAAAGGAGAATATATACATATGGATATATGTGTGTGCACGTATTTCTTCATATCTGTGGAAGTAAATTATTGTTACCTACTTCAAGCATAATTTTTCCTCAACAAGTAAGAGAAAAGAGAAATTTCTTCTAAAGAAGACCTTTGTATTTGCTTAGTGAGATTTGTTATCATGCTGCTGGGAAAGTTAGTGACATTAACCATTTCAACGAAGTTAACAATCAGTTTACAAGTGGGGAAGAAAGTGAAGAATATGACTTGGGGATAGGATATTGTCATTATATATCAAAAAGTTTGCTGAAACTTGGTGAATTTTTTTTAAAGTCATACTGTGCCAGGACCTAAGTTGCTAAATTAAAAATTAATATCAGTGAGTATGCTTCCCATTGTGAGAACATGTGGACTATTTACTAATATATTCAGAAATATACCATTTTACCTCAAATATACACAGACCTTTTAACAAGTTGAAATATATATGCGTGTTGGAAGAAAAACATTAGACAACATAAGAAATTTTTTGATGAGAATTAACTTTTGTCTATTTTTATTTTCTGATTGTTAAAGTTGTTTTAAATACATAGGTGAACAAGAATGGTGACCTTCTCAATTTCAGTGAGAATCCCTTAGTTTTTCATTAATGGAAAAAAATGCAATTAAAAAAAACCTGGTTTGGGTCTGTGGCAACAATCATGCTTGAAATCAGTGTACAGGAATCCTTACAGAAGAGCTTGGAGGAACTAACAGACTTCCGTCTTAGATTATCATTGAGATGAGAAAAGCACAGAGATGAATTTGGTCTCTTGACTAGCAGCCTTCAATCAAGACCATGACATCCTTTTGGGGCTTTAGAGACGGCTCAATAGCCTAGCACCCATGAAAGCCACAGATCAGTGTCTAATCATGTCAGGAAAATGGAGGACAAATACTCACCATACTTTCAAGGACCAAGGCGGTTTTTACAATGCCTTGGTTTTCTTTTAAGTGCAGTTAAATCAAGGCAACATGATCTGTTTTAGAGACTATCCCCATGGAAGATGTCAAGAGAAATTGTGGTAGAAAGCGTGGGCCCTGGCATGCTAGGAAATATTTTTGAATAGGTGACCACCACTGCTGCTCGCCAAAATGAACCAAATGACTTTAGCACCTCTTGATTTTATTTCATGACTTTTTGTCTTCCCCCACTATGCTATTAGGCTTGTGTATATGTTTAGCAGGCAGATCTGCATGTATCCAGAAACTCCTACTTTCAACCAGCCGCAAATAAGCATAATACAATCATAACTTTATTAAAAATTATTCAGAGTTATTACAGTAGTCACCTGCAGCATGTCTGAGCTGCAGAAGCATGGGCAGAGACATGTCAAGACCAGGAATAGCCCAAAGATGCAGGATATCTCAAGAAAATAAACACTTAGAACAAAAGTTTCTGATTCTTTCTGGTCTCTGGAAAAGTAGGCAGGAAGGCAGGCACAGTGGAGGAAAAGAGGAAAAACAGCGAAGCTTACATGACAGAAGTACCTGGGAAAGAGCTGTTCTTCAGAAAGGAACCTATGTGTTGAAGAACAGAATGGGTTGAGCATGAACAGCATGGCTAACTTGTTAAAAATGGTACAGCAGTAGCTATGAAAAAGATGCAGATAGAAGAAACTGCAAAAATCACATCCTTCTGCATGGAACAAAACACCCTAGTGAAAATTACAGAACATCCTGCAGCAAGATAAACAAGTACGCAAAAGAAAAATTAATATTATACCTTGCTATGCATTAGCTAGCACGTAGACAGAACAAATAGAAATTGTTATACAAAGGCTTAAACAGTATAAATATCTGTACCTCTTCTTAATAAGGGTCCTTGCATCATCGATGCCTAGTCCATGTGTTTCAATCACAGTCACCTATGTACTGTCCATGGAAGAACTTCATGCACCGAAAGACACTTACCAAGCAGAATTGTCAATAGACAGAGTCAGAGAGCTTAACAAGCACATTCTTAATGAGGATCAGGAGTTGAACTTGGATGATCATTTTAAAGTCTCATGAGACAAGAATAAACTTAAGAGTAGTCTTTTGTCTCTTTTGAAATCAGTGGAAGATCTATCATTGACGTTGTGGCACCAGAACTTCCTTGCAGCTGTTGGAGTGTGAACTTGGGACTACCATATTACTCTTGTGGGTTTTACCCAGAAGCAAAAGGATTTGAGGCTGAGAGAAGTTGATCTCTACTTGTGCTAATTTACACCCAAAATAGATTTGTGTTTGATTGCTGACATTTACAATTGCTTTTCTTGCTATTTTCTCTATGTATAGGATTCTGTTTTTACCCTTTCCTGCTGCTGGCTCTGCTATAATGCCCTTTTGCCTGGAGGGAGGAAGAGGAACAGATGGCATGCAGCTAGGCAATTATACAACATAGTAAAAGCAGTAAAGTTCCAAATTTAACTTCTCAGGCTATCTCCTTAAGTCATTCCCCTTGTGTCTACCATGCAAAGTTAATGATTGTAAAATTATTTCCATCTATCTATCTACAGTCTTAACTGATATGAAAGTGACCAAAGCAATTTTGATTGATGTTTTCTGAGGCTCATAAACTAGTTATTTCTGATCAATCATAATTGCCCATACTGCTACAAGCATTATGTACCTCGGCCAGCAAAACAGGCCCTTCACCAGCTCCCAAATGTGAACTACTAAATTCTCAGGCCTCGGAAGCCTGGGATGCTAGTTACAAAGCAGTATGGGCAGAACTCAGAAGAGAAAAATGAAAGGGAGGGGAGTTAACAAGAACAAATACAGTATTCAAAATAAAAAGAATCAAGCTATTTGCATTGTAAATGAAACATGCTCTGAAACATCACTGCAGCTACACTGATGCTTGATAACATTCTCTCCACAAAAAGGAAATAAAGGAAGGATGTTGATTTTCTAGAGTAAATGGTTATCCACAGTGTTAGTGTTAGAGAGCAGATTGAAGAAATTATAAAACTAGCGTAAATAATTTTAAGTGTATAACAGCATACAGCATATATTTAAATGACCTGGTAATTTGGCATGAACCCAAGGAATCATTCCCTGAGCTGAATTTATGATGCGTGTTTTCAAAAAGCAGCCAAAATCCAGTAAATAAAGAGAAGTTTGGAAGTAATTTCCCTTACATTGGAAAAGACCATTAGGCTGTTCTGTTTTTAAAGAGCAGAATTACTAGCTCCAGCAAGGTATTTGCTAATTCTGAAGAGTGTTAGGCTTAATCTTAGTTTTCCAGCTGGTTCTGAAGAATGTAATACACTGCCTTGTAAAGGTGTGTAAAATAGATACCCAGCTGTAAACAGCTTCTGTTTTACTTTGTAGTTCTTGCCTTTTAAAAATGTAACTAAAGAATGTCTGGAATTCATAAGGATATCAAAAAAGTTTTTGCTTTTTATTTCTTTTTACAGTGGTCAGGCTCAAATTCACACAAAGATGCACATGCTAATGTCATACCCTGAAATGGTCCAGGTAAATGCCAAGTATTATATCTGAGTTTGTACTGTAGGTTTTGTTGACAGCTCTTTCAGCCTTTGAGAGATTCATTTCTTCACATGTTCAGCCTCTGCATTCTGTATGACATTTGATAGCTGAAACCCAGGTGGGGTCACAACACAAAATGCTAAATGTGTTGTGTTCTCAGGAATTCAGAAGCTGCAGGGGATTTCTGAGCCTTTCATTGGTGTGGCTGTGAAATGGAGGCATTCAGCCTGCTCCAAGAGAACAAGAGTTTAGTCAGCTGTGGGCCCATTAGCCACATCTCTTATTCTCACTTGTGGTTACAGAGCCTTTTTTAGCTGCTAAAGCTTTTCTCAGAGACTTAAAGGGCAGAAAGGACACAATGACAGTCTCATGTGATCCCCTGTAGTGTGAGATTTTTCCCAAATGTATATCCTCCAGAAAGCTAGCCAAAGTAGAATTCGTGTGGCTGTGCATTTACCACCTCAACAGTTAGTTGCTTAATTTACCCTGTCTGCTAGGAACCAGGAAGTCTTTCTCTGAATCATTTATTTTAAATACACGGAAGATACCTTCTATTATTTTTCCTTTATTTCCTTTTCCTGTGTACATTTCTATAGGTATTTCTTCATAGATAGCTGTATGAGAAAGACACAGCATACACTATTTATTAGTAACCAAACTACAAATATATTAATACTGAGAGTAGAAAATGGGGTTGGAGATTAGAGAGCAGTATAAGGAAAATCTGGAAAGAAGCACACTCCTGCTTGTGCTTGTTGTATGAAAAGCATGGGTTTGTCTTCCATGCTACTCTGTTTTTCCTGGATTAGACTGTTTCTAAGAAGTGTTGGGCTGGTTTGGGACTGCTTCTGGCCTTGTACTCAAAAATAATTAAGTATAACAGAAGCATCTACAAAACCAGAGGCATTGCCAGGAGAATGCTGACTAGGAGAATAGTATTAAATATATGAGTGCTAGGAAGTGCATTGGGAGGAAAGGTTGCAATCTGGATGTCCTACTTGATTGTTGCATTTAACACAAAACATAGCTAAGCAGTAACAGAAATAAAGATATCTCTGTGAGAGACTACTTCTCATGATTCGGGGAACAATGATTCTTTTCTTTCCATTAGCAATTGTACTTGGACCAAGCCCAAGTTTATAAAATAATGAGCATAACAGGAACAAGTACTATAAGTTGCCTTCCCTCCCACCCATCCATGTATAAATTTAAAACAAATAATAGTAAAACAAATAGGCAGCTGGTGCTTCAAGCTGCCAGTTCCAAAGTACTCGTAAAATAAAACTTTTTTTTGTTCTTTTTTCTCCAGGTAGTTATTAATTTTTGTTTTGTGTGTTTTTCAGTTACATATTATTGTTAGCAGACCAAGGAAAACCAAAAACGACAGTGAGCAGCAACTGGCAACACACCTGGAGTTACAAAGACTTTCATTTTCCAAGCTCTTTCTTTTTCTCTCCTCATCAGTGTCTGCATGTAATGGATGATGTGGCAAGTAAAACAAAGCAATACAAAAAACTCAAAGAGACAGTAAGAGAAAAAAATAATTTATGCTAAAGGCTGAATACAGAAGAAAATGGTCATCATATCCCAAGTGCCATTATCACAACCAAACTGCAGCTGGTCCTTGCAATCTAGAGCACACACATAAAAGGTTTAGTAATCTTGAGAAAGCATCAAAGCATATCTTGCCCAATCTGATGGCCAGCAAGTCCAAATACACAAGGTTGAAAAAGTGGATAAAAAAAAATTGTTGTATTTCCAGATTTATAAACAGAGGAAAGGGTGATGGGGGAACAGTTTTCAGAATGGCTAAATGGTAATTGGATGCCTAATTGCTGTTCACAAAATGAAAAGTTCTCCCATAGGGGTTTGTCTGGTTTGTTCTTTTATATGTGTAGTTATATGACCATCAGATTTGGCAGAAAAACTGGCTCAGATGTAGCTGCCAAAAGAGGGAATTATTGTTAACTAGGATCCCTTTTTTTTTCCTGGTTAATATTATAGTCTAATAAGCAAATGCATTGGCATGGCTGATGAATAACATGCATGGTAAAAAAGGTAATGAAAGGAATTTTTATGGCCAGTTTTTCTGGCAAAAAAAATCTATTATGTAACTTCATGGCAAGCCTCTCAACCTCCAAATCATCCATTCCCTGTCTTATGCTTTCTGGTTTATCTGTTGTAAGATTTACTAATATTGCCTGAGAGAAATACAATCATTTAAGAATTAATTGTTTAAAAGAAGAAGAAAAATCAGCAAGCATCTCACAATGTGTGTCAGTCTTTGCTTAGTCAGGGCTATGTAGAACTGGAGTCTGAAGAGTCCCAAGCAAGCCAAGATGTGTGTTTAAGTCGATGTGTATGTGAGATAATGATAACAACAGTAGAAAAGCATAGAGAGTAATGATAAAAACCCATCTAGCTGACATGACACCTTGTTGCAGTGTGGGTCCATTTTAAGTGAAAATTCTTTCATGGCATGTTTCTGGTAACAGACAGAAACTGAAAACCTGTTGATGGATTTTAACAACATCCTTTCATAAAATTCTCCAGTTCTTGACTTATCAAAATTTTGTCCATCATTTACATTCTTCTGTCACACTTTTCCTGCAAGATAAATATCTAGCTCAAATTTCAAAAAAATAAACATCTTCTCTACTTGGTAAATGAAGATGCATTTACCTCCTTATTACATGCACATTGTTTGATATTGCATCACTTGTGTACAAAACTATAAAAACCATACTTTCATGTCCCTGCTTATCCCCATATCATGTAAGAGCAGACTTGAGATAAGTAAAAATAACTTTTTCCCCTGAAAGGTAGTCTAATTCTGCTTTGGTTAACTGATTTTGTGAACAATTAGTTAAAAGTGTCTCAGGTGAAGATATTAAAGTATCTTCAGTTCTTGAGACTAAACATAATATCATTTTTCTACTGATAGAGTAATAATCAATTGCTAGTAAGTGTGATACAACTTATTTGGACATAGCTGACTGTGAAAGCCTTACAAATCCTTGTGTACAAGTCAAGGTGCCCATAAATTAGAATTCCCTGTAGAACAAAGTATTGCACTACATTTTACTACATACAATATTTAACATGCAAATACGTAGCTACCATATGCTGTGAAGAGGATTAAATTATAATATTTCCCCATTTACAGAATGTGTTTGCCATGGCTGTTTTATTTTCATTGTACTGAAAATACGTTATACAGCAATTTTTAAAAACATTTTTGTTTTATTTCAGACACTACCTGTTTAACCTTAAATGGTGCTGTATTTTGAAGCAATGAGATCATGGTGCATTGAATTTACTGTAAAACAAACTGAAAAATAAAGGAAATTTTGAATATATAGGTTAAAAAAATCAATTTCAAGATTAAAGAATGTTGAAAAGGCATTAAAAATATGTGTCACATACTATCAATATTCTTCCTAACTCTTCATGGCATAGATTACCACTCAATTTTTCCTATTACCAATGCTTTGATTGAAACTCTCCATGCACCATCCTGTCCTCCATTTAAACAAGTGAGTGAGCCTTACACACAGGGTTTTCCTCATGAGCACCTCTGCGTCCTTACCACAACACTGTCTGCTAGGAAAACTTTGGGAAAGCTTTTAGAAAGTATCACAGCATTTCGGGGTGTCATTTAATAAGAAACACAAGCAGGTGCATATTATATATAGCACATATATATAAATTATATTAACAATATAAATTATATAAACTATGCACATACTATGTGCCAACTAAGCACGTTATATAAACTATGTATGCCCATAC
>QWTY01004384.1:0-28874 GCA_008033365.1 Pseudorectes ferrugineus | reverse complement strand
TTTTTTTCTGCAAACAAAGGATATTTTGTTCTTGCTAAATCTCTGTTAGTGAAACATTACTCTAGTAACTTTAGCTGCAGTTTGGGCAGCACACTTAATTGTTATAGCAGACAAAAGCTCTGGCAGCTCTAGAAGAACATTTCTTTTTTCTGTGTATTTTCCCTGTTCGGTGTCCAAATTGTGCCCCTTTTGTGCAGACACAATGACCTGTTCCCTCCACATAGCATTATCTTTAGTTGAGTAAGCTGTGATTTCATGATGAATCTTTTCAAATTGCTGGTGCTGCTGCAGCAGTTTGCTTCCATCACAGAGATACTCTAAGGGTTGCTTAATATCTTGTTTTAAAATTGTTGAAATGTAATTAATGGGTTTGGTAAATCTGTTTATCATACAGTATTTGCCTGATTTTGCTTTTTTCTGCACCTTCTCTATATTTAGTAGTATCTTACATTGTACAGATTCTTTTCCTTTTAATCCCCTCTCATTCTTCTGTGCAGTATTCAAGTGTACTAGTCCTAATGTCACTTCTCTTTTCCTTTGGGTTTTTTTGACCAAACATATATGCTTAGACTTTTTTTGACAGGCTTAATTGTTAGTTTTGCTAAATATATTTGCAAAGAACCGTGGTGGTCTGGTAAAAATACTACCGAAACCCTTTTTGTTAGAATATAATTGCTATTATTTGTATTTCTGGATTTTGACTCTTATTTTCAGAATCTTTCTTTTTTCCTTCTCCTAACTAATTTTAGTAGCAGCAATTTTTTGTTCAGCATTATTCATCCTTTCAGTTACAACAGTATCTTCTTTTTCAACATCTTCTCTATCAGCCAGATTTATGAGCAATCCCAGGTTGCCAGGATTTAATTAATTCAGTTTTTTAAATAGCAGTCTGGCTTTTTAGTTAGATGGCTTTAGGAGACACTAACTGTTTCCTTAAAAATGTCTTATATTTTAGAGGGCTCCCAGGGTAAAAGTTTACACTTGGTCAGACTAATATCACGACTGTTGCTTTTATTGTCAATAAATTTTCTTTATAAATACTTTTTTGGACTTGGATTCAGCTGAAGACTGGTATTACTTTGTCTTTTGAAGTAGTGTTTGATGATGCCTTTCAAAACTCAGATTCGTTGTCTATGCTTTTGTATCTTGCACTGTCATGGTGGTTTGAATTGATAGGCCGAAATCTGAGGATGCAGATTCGTATTTTGTTTTACTATATCACAGGTGATTTTTATATTTCTTTCTGAGATCTAGATTAAGACTGTCCATTCTCTGGTACCAGAAGCTGATGCTGGGAACATGAATCTTCCCATGTTAGTTCTCCACCTTCCTGCTGATGTTGCACATTTATAGGAATTTGTTCAGTTTGTAGCTTCTCTCTGACAAGCTATAAGCAAGAACATCAAGAGTTGTCCAGTCTTCTACTTGTTTGGTAGATTTTGTTGGAGTTTTTTTCTCCACTGCCCTGTTTGTTACTTTGCACTGCCAGCTGACAAGGAAAGATCATTCTCTTTGGAGGTATTTGCATTACTGTTACCTGATATGTTATGTTTAACCTTCTGGTTTGAAGTGCCTTCAATTTCTTTTCCCTGTGGTATTTTATCAAGGCTTACCAAGGCCTTTTTATATTATGGAAGCTTAGTTCTTCTCAGCTAGCAGTTTTTACCTTCCATTCTGAAACTCCATATGTCTTCCAAATGGCCAGTTTCTTTGGAAGTTTTGGTACCTGTTAAACTGAGGCCATTGGATGAGGGGTGAGGAGAGAAAGGTTGGTCTGGAGTCAGTTCTTGGGACTCCCCAGATTTCTGATGATGTTCATCATTAAAAATATCCTGACTGAAATATTTGATGCTGTTTTCATAAAAGCCCTGTGAGACGTTTTTATTCTCTGATTTGTGAATTTCATCTTTTACATTACTATCCATTTTGAAATGGCTTTTAGATGCTGATTTTTTTTCTGCATCGCAACCTTTGACTAGTTTGTCTTTCTCAGGTGTTTCCAGGCTAAGACTCGGTTCACTGTCACATGAGGTCTTCTTGATGCCCAGAGGATTATTTGCAGTTCCTGGTAGTTCCCCATAACTCTGCACTTGCCCTTCTTTGTCTGTTGGACTCTGAAACTTCGGTATGTCCGCAGAATGACTAAAAGAGAAGCAATGGCTCTGTTCTTCAGATATGTCAGGCTTTTCTCCTGTATTTTTTATGTCTGAGGGATCACAATTTGGAGATAGGTTATGAGAAGAAGAAATTTGATGCAATTGATTCATGTCCCTGTTGATTATCATGTTTGTCCATATTATAATTAATAAAACTATTATAGATATTTGTATACCAACCTGATTGGCCATGTCTGCTTTCTGACTCCTGATTTTTCTTTTCAGCTTCAGTGTTTTTCAGCACTTGGCTTTCTGATACCGAGTCTTCTTCTGAACTGTAAGGGTCAATTGGTTTCTCTTTGTCACATGGTAGTGTATCAAAAGGTGATTCTGTGCTGCTTGAGGTGTTTTTGGTGTCGTTAAGAGTATGTACACTTGCTGGTATCTCCCCAGGACTTGGCCTGTTACTGTTTGAATCTGTTATTTGTGCATAATTCTCTTCATCTTCACCTGTCACTGCCTTAACTGTTTCCTGTGATTCTTTGTCCATATGTAGTTCTTTCTGGTCTAGAGTCTGCTCTTCCTCATTCTTATTTGCTTGATCCGTTGTTTCTCTGCTTCTCTGGTCCTCTGTAGCAACTGTAGCTTCCTCAGTATGGCCAAAATTAAGAACATCACTTAAACCCAAATTAAACCAGTTTGATTCGGATTCTTGGCTTTCACTCTTTTCTTTTTCTGACAATACCTCAGTGACTGTTGTTTCCTGTTCAGTATTAGAATGCTCAGGCACACCAGAAACATCATGGATTTGTGGATCATTTTTTTCTGATGCCAAATTAACATCTTCATTCTCTTCACCAAAATACAGAAAGTTTGTCAGTCCACCTTGAAACCAGCCAGATGCGGGGGGTTCCCCTTCCTCCTTATCATTTGACTCCTGTAAATCATTTTCAGCTGTTACCTCTATTTTTCTGCCTTGGTATTTATTTTCTTCTGCAGATTCAGTAATGACTTTTAAGGGCTCTTCATCATTTTCACTTTCTGTGGTGAACCATCCTGAAATCCAACTGGACTGAGTTTGAACAGGTTCTAGTGGGACACTGTTTTGCATTTGTGGCTCTTCAGTATCATCTTTTCTAACCAACTTTTTGTTTACAGACTCCTGAGTGTGAGATTCCTCTGAGTCATTTTCCGAAACTGATTCAGTTCTTTCTTCATTTTGTATGGAGTCTCTTGTATGTTTTAAGAGTTCATTTTCATGCAGCTTTGGTTCTGCGTCAGACAATGAATATTCACTTTCTTTGTTGTGATCATATAATGTGTTATCTTCATTTTCAAAAGTGTACTTATCTTCATGAAGACAAAGGAAATCAGTTTCCTGAAAGAATAATATTAACTTTTAAAATTTTCTAATGTGTAGTTTTCTATATCACCATGTAGCGCAGCAATATGTATCATCATTCTTTCTGTTATAACTTTACACAAAGAACTGTAATTAATTATGTTATTCCTAAAGGTTCTGTATCTTTAATTATATAGAAATTACCTTAGAGGAGAATAAACACACAAATGGAACAATAATAAAAACACATTTTGAATTATCTGAAATAAAATATCCATCGACAGTTGAATTTCTAACTGGCTGTTAGATTTTTGATTGTTGTAAACTACATTGGAAAATCTGGTGATGTTGGTTTACCTTAGTGAGCACTTCAACTTCTTCTCCAATTAAAACTTCCTCAACCTTCACAGCATCTCTTGGGAAATATCCAAAATCCTTTCCTTTCTGTAAAAAATATAAAACTAATAAGAGCATTTAAACTTCAATGATATATATGTTAGGTACTTTCATATGTGCTGGAGAAGTATGGATGAACAATAAGTTTATAGAACTGCCCCCTATCTCCTTCATTCTGTTTTGTCAATAGATTGCTTTATTTTTCCTTCACAGAAGTGTTGCACTTGCCATTTCAGAAAGCAAGAGGAAGTATATTATTCCATACTATTATTTTCTGTATTATTTTTATGAACATGTGTTTGTGCAGAACCAAGGCAGTAGCCTTAAAACTGCTTCAGCTGAAGACAGTGCTGTGTGCACTGATGGTCGCAGCCAGCTCCTACTGAAATTGGCTGCAAATTTCCCATTGTCTCAAATGGGAAAAAAGTCATGCCTTAATAACTAATGACCCATAATAAGTTACAAGAAAAGTAGGATATGAAATTCAGATATGAGGCCAGCTGCAGCTCAAGAGAAAATTACAATGAAGATGGCAACACTACAGAAAATAAGTTAATGATAGTGCCCAAAAGAATCAAGTCCCTCTGGCCAAGAAACCACTGCTGGCTTTACATCAAACCATTGCAGAAAGCCTTTAATGGAGGGACACATCTTGGAAAGCAAGGAATAGTGAGGTACCTGCAAAGATACTCCTGGATGAAAAAAAAAGGAAGACAGAATTTCACTGTTGAACAATAAATGTGACAGATTATTTGCAGGAAAAAAAAAAAAAACCAACCAAAAATTTACCAATATCTTGTAGTTTTGAAGCACTTACACAGTTTTACTAGCAGTAAAACTTGATTTGGATCAATGCATCCATTCCTTCTTAAATGACTGTTCTAACTTCATTGACACTTATTCCAAGTCATTAAATATGCATAATATCTTCTCTGGGAGCTTTCCTTAAGCACTGAACTGTGAAGTCAGGTCCCAGTACTGGATGTTTTACCCACAGACCTGTAGGTGGGAACCTGACCTGATAGACCTGAGTGTTTTCAAGGGAACCAGGTGAAATCATTACAGTCAAATGATAAGATGAAGGAAACAGAAAACTTGTATTCTGATCTTGACTTTGTTTCTCTGAGTGATTTTTGCCAAGATTTGATTTTCTCTTTCTGTATAAAGGTAGTAACAATGACCCATCTCCCAAATACTGTATTGATCCATGACTGGTTAATATTCCAAAAGAGATAGAAGATCCTTAGAAGCAAGTAGACTGCAGTTGTTACGCTATTATTATATCTCAAATATTTATGGGGAAAGTCTTTCAGATTGAAGTACTTACACTTCCTGTCCACAAGTTTTCATTTTTCCTTGAAAGTTTGGAGTATACCATAATCTCCTCTCCTGTTGTGAAGTTAAGATACCGGCAATCAGGCCCTAAGTAGTCCGTAGTGGCTTGAACTCGGCTCATTGCCTCTGGAATAATATGTGGAAAGAAATAAACAAATACAGCATCCATTTTGTCTGAAGTAAGGTTACTGAAGAAATCTGATCTATATCAAATACTGATGTATTAGCAAACATTTTAATGTATGTTCTTTGTTATGATACTAATCCATTTATATCATCAAGTGGAAATCAACTAACTCAGAAAGCAGCCCTATCTTGTTTTCTTTCCTATGTACTAGAGACATCAAGGCGAAAAGCTCTTGTCCTAGATGGACATTTTCCAGTGCTTGTTTAGCCTAGGTTTCAGTGCTAAAATGTGTATGCAGGATTAGCAAATTCAGTTACTAAAGCCAGACCTAAACAGCTAAAAAGTATTTCCCAGGCATATTTATAATTTTTTATTTTAGAAATTCTAAGTTAAATCTAGTAATTATTTCAGGGATTTTGTCCTGTATTTTGAATACATTTGTCTTATGACAAAAACACGTAAATTTAAGCAATATAAACCTTAAACCTGTTGTTAAAATGAAAGTTTCCAATTTAGTTTGAATTATTTCAAGTTTTCTTTGTCTCCAAAGTTTTCTTTCTCCCCACAGAAACCACTACTGATGTGCTCTGGTCAGTTTGGAGCCCATTTCACATGCTGTTCCACAAAGATAGAGATCTCTGAACATCCAGAACCTACTGAAGTTGGTATGGCTCCACAAGAAAATAGAAATCCATCAGCAGAGGAAATCTAAGGTCTCTTCCACTTCAGGAGAAGCTATCCACATTGAAAATACAACTCTTAAGTCTGCCAAATCAATGGAAACAGCTTCAACTATGATTATGACAGGTTTCACAATGGTAATCAGTGGATAATAAACGGAACATTATTTTTTTCCCACTTGTGATTCAGTGGCTCTGCCTCCTGCAGAGTTATTTACTCTTTGAGAACTACATAACTAGTCACAGCACGCACTTCACGTTAAAGCAGAAAAAATAAGTAGAGGAAATACTAACAGAGTGTTTTGTAAGAAGGATTACAAAAACCATCCCAAACCAGTTTGCTTACAGTAGAAAAAAACCAGAGTTCTGCAGAAGGGGCTATGAATGTACTATAAACACATGATAAAGAGTCTTCTTTCTCAGTTTATAAGCTACCATTTTTATTTTATTTGTATTTTGTTTATTTTATTTCGTACCTGTAAAGAATGAGTTAAATGTACTTTAAAGCTGTTTTCTACTGCCCACTTTGGGGACACCTGAGAAAAACTAGCTATTCAAAAGTATTTTTACTGAACTTTGATCTGTATATCCTTACACAACAATCCAGCAAGTATTTTTTTTCTCTTTTTGTTTTAAAACTTTAAGCCTATTGCTCATAAGCTTAGTATATTAACAACAAACAAATTTTTACTTACTCTCACATTCCGGATCACCGCACTTCTTCCATTCTGAAAGTACCTTTGTACTCTGCACACTTGCTGAAAATGAAATTACTAACAACAGAATTCTCTGATCCAAGATCCTTGACATTTTAGATTAAATCCAGAAAGCACTGAAACTGTGGAAACTGCATTGATGTGCAGTTAGCAAGAATATTCTACATTTTTCTTAGCCTAACAAAACACTGCAAGTAAACTTTCAATCCTATTTTCCTTCTCTGATCTGCTGAAACACAAGTACGCTATGCTAACCTGCTAACAATCTGCAGAGTCAGGTGTCCTGATTATACACATGCATTAATAATTAACTGTGTTCTGATAGCTAGGCTGATGTTTTTGAATACAAAGGAAGTAGTTCTGGTCAAATCAAAATTTAGCCTTTATCAGATTCTTCTGTACTGAGTTTGTAGAAGATTGTGCCTGGGGAAATTCAACAGGAGTTGTATTAGGATTATTTCTGGATTATGAATGCATTTTTAATGTACATCTTTCATCTGATTTTAAGGTGGTGTAGGGTGATGACCAAGAAGCCTGGCAAGGGCTAAGACAGCCTACAATCTACAGTCTACACCACATTGCTTCTACATTATCTTTGCAGATTGAGTTCTGCATCGTTGACGTCAAGAAAGGGTGAGTGGGCCGAAGGAGGAGGCCCTGTGGAGATAGGATGGTCCTGTTTTGGCTCTGAAGAACTGAACAGAACAGATCAAAGTCATATGACTGCAACTTTGAAGGACACCATGGCCAAAAAAGTAACTTTTGCCTGAATAAGGGTTTAAATATTTAAATATTGAGGCACACACTCTGAGAATACTAATAAGATTAATGAAGTACATGCTACCACATACATGATATTACTTAACCCTCGACTTAGATTATGCTACATGTAAAGAAGGAGGAGGAGAATAAGACCGGGCTGTATATAAGCCAGGTAGAATTTTCATGTACTTAGCAAAAGACCCAAAAAGATCTGGGAGTCAGTTGGTGGGGTACTCTCCTCTCTTCACAAGCAGGGGTGCCTGCTTGGTAAGCTTCTGCATAGGATTATTATTATTATCCAGGCTAACACAATATTATTGTTATTGTTAGAGCTCTGTCACATCTAGTGCTGTTTATCAACAGCAGTTCCAAGTCTGTGTTTCTGTTGTTTCAATACACCAAACTATGTGTGCTATGTGTGAATCTGGGACAGTGAAGGTTGTTATTGAGCACAGCTTGACCTGTAGTTTTGGATTGGTAAATTGCACTATTTGTGAATCTGTGCTTGTGAAAGTTCTTATTGAACACAACCAGACCTACAGTGCCAAATTGATTATAATCATAAATCAAGCCCAGCCACATTCAGACCCTCTTATCTCTAAGGACCAGCTGGAATGGAGGGGATGTTATTTTCTGTCAAATTGATATATGAACTATCAATTTTATGCTTATATTGATTTGCATTAATGCTAACATAGCTACTGACAGTGTTCTAGCTTTTTGTTGTGTTGTTTCTTTAATAAACTGTTTTTTTCTGTGCATTGATACGTTTTAGATAATTTATAGCTGGTCATTGGGAACATAGAATAGAAATTTTTTCCACATATTCTTTTGGAGCTTTCTCATGCACTAGATCTAAGTACATCCTTTAGCATGTGGAATGCTTACTTGGCTCCAATGTCTTAAAGGTGCCTGGTAGTTTTCAGGCTTGTAAGACAACTAGAAAATCCATATGCTATCTCTGCATCATGTATCACAGAGCAATATAGCAAAGCTAACCCAATGACATGCCCTGCTTTTTAAAGAATACCCTGTTTCTTAGCAACCTATTATCCAATATGTAGTTATAAATAATTTTTTCTCAAATATGTCACGCCTTAAAGTAGTAATTATGCAGGGAGATGTACAATAGTTATACAGGCATGAAGTTTTGCTATAAATGAAAACCTGCAGAGAATCAGAATACCAGGTTGGGAGGAGACCTTAAAGTTCATCTGGTCCAACTTTTCTTGGTAAAATCATGGTCTAGACAAGATGGTTCACATGATTCTTAGAAGCGTCAGAACATTTGGGCATCCACCACTTTATGCAGAGATTGTTCCAATGGCCAATTGCTCTCACTGTGAAATATTCTCCTCTTCTGTCTAATCAGAATCTTCCCTGGATTAACTTGTACTCATTGTCTTTTACATGTGACTACTTGTAAAAAAAGTCTCCATCTTCTTTGTTTGCATTAGAAGCAGGCTTTGCTTCAAAGGTTTCACATCATTGTCCCACACTTCTTTGGTGACCTAAACACAATATATCTTATTAACCTATAAAAAAATCTTCACTTTTCCTTTCCCACTGTCCTGCATGAGGAAGCCTCTTCTCCCTGCCTTCTTGATAGCACCCCAAGAATCTGCATTCCTTCCCAACCTGATCTTTGCAGTTATATGGTTCCTAATAAGCCTGCCCCTCCTTCAGTCCTGAGAATGACTCATGCAGAAGTCACGGTATTCTCTTACCACAAACCTAAGCTGTATCCTACGTGCAGCATAGTTTCCCCTTCCTTCTGCTCCACAACTCAAACCTGCCAGACACTGGTGCTTAGCCTGATCTACAGAGCCAGCAAAGAAAGGGCACAAAGTGAGCCAGGGTCACCTTAACCAGCAGTGGCCTGCAAACAAAACCCTCACAGAGACGACATGTCCCCCAGTTGGAATCTAACACTTTGGCCCCTTCCTTTGCCACATGACCTGATAGTCAGGCAGCCTATCCTATGACCTGTTACACCAGCTGTCTCTGCTGTTAGGTAATCCACCGCAGAGCACCGAGGAATACCCTACAGATCAGCACCCCCTGTCACTCCTGACTAATGCTGCCCCATTATTTTTCATTCCCAAGTCTCTACAAAACAGATTGGTGAGAAGGAATATGCAAGTAATTGATATCGGAAGGACTCTCTATATACTAAGTGTTGTGCAAATTGAAAAAAGAAAAGAAAAAAAAAGGAAAAGACATTTTTATCCAATTATTTAGAAGTCTTTCATAGTGTTGCACACCAACCATAGAAATGGGACAAAACCCAACAATGGGCCTAGAAGGGTTAACAGTCCCTTTTTGAGCCTGGCAACATGGAGCCTATTCACCTAAAAATGGGAAAGTGAGGTATTCTGACATCTAAATTTATGTACTTACGTAGGTTTGTGGGGGAGAACAATCAGACCCACATCTTGAGGTCAGTACATTATTACTGTATTTGTGAAAATAGCTCTGAAAATGGCTCTGACTTCAGTTTCATATACATACCAAACTTAGTCAAAAGTCTTTACATGGAGGTAAAATAAATATCTCATTTTAGCTACTCAGTTGAAACTGCATTTGAAATTTTCAAGTTATTCTGGGCACTGCTCATTGTGTTGCTTAGTCTCAACAAGCGTTCTCCAAGGCTTAAGTGCTGACAAACACTGCTCTGATCTCTGTTATTTATTCCCCATGTAACTTCAATAATAAATCATATTCATACTAAATATTCTTTTCCTTTGGGTGCAAATCCTGTACATAGCATATGCTATACAGGCTTAACTTCTAATCACCTTTGAACTGAAGTCAAAGATCCATGGAGATTATTATAGCTAGATTCCAAAGGACAAAGCTGAAAGCTTTATAGCAGACAGAGTGAGACTTCAGTTAATTTCTGTTCTGCAGAACTGAAGCAATGAATGTGAGTACTATTGCACATGCAAAGACAAACAACAATAATGAAAAAGATTTATTTCCAACTACTTTCATTAGAATGAAGCTATTTTTATTTGCAATGACACCTTAGTAACTGTGACTACTGAAGTAGAAAGGCAGACATCTCTTAAAGCATACTAGAATTCAAAGAAGGATCAGAATTAATTTAATTGAGTAGTAATTGAAATAATCTGAGTAGTATGGCACACTGGATGGCGCTTTAAAGACATGGCTTTGTAGAAGTGAAGATGTTGCATTTCCTAGACCATTCAGTATCTGCATTAATAATAAAGATCAAAGCAAATCAGAAGTTGGTAAAAGTTCTCCTAATATCTATTTCATAATAAGAACAGATCAGCTTTGGCCACACTCTTTTGATAGTACCAAAGGGCTCCACACAGAATGTAGAGTTTTACAGTGCAGAATATTGCACAAGACCTGGAAGAATATAATCCATGGCAAAAGCACTTTTAACAATATAGTTCTCTTGACTTTGGATGTTTGGATGAAAATACAGATCAACTTTTACATTGAATCAAATGTCATGCCAGGAAAATTTTATTTTTTTAAACAAGTATCTTTTAAGAAACAAGTCAAAGAAAGAAAAGCGACACTAATTCACTCTTCCAGTTAGACAAATCTAAGCAGGTGACAGTCATTCATCACCCAGACGTAAACCAACTTTTTCAACCAGGATAACAAGTAGCAAGAAAAAGCCACTATTGCTTCTCTATTACAAGAACACAAACATGACAACTGACAGTACATTTCTAAAAAGTTATGGAAGTTGTGACTTTTATTTGAATCTTGAGGATGCATTTACAAGGTTTGAACACCTCACATTTTGCCATATAATAGAACACTCTCACCTAATAACAGCTGCCTGAACCAGGAGAAAAAAACCCCAAGACTGAAAGAGCAAAACTATATCCTCCATGACACAGATTTCTATATGTTACTAATGCACCACTGCTGCAGCATTTGATCCCATCATAAATACACATAGTCTCAGAGAAATTCTTCTTTGACTAGGCAAACTCATTTTAAAGATCTTGGACATACATTAAATGAGTATGTTTACCCTGTTGTACCACAGTAATTGCTACAAAATCAGCAGCTGAACCTGAATCTTGTATCTGGGACCTAATCACAAGACCATTACTTTCCTGAGAAATAAAAGATGTCCCAGAAATCTCTTTGTAAATTTACTGGTTTTGAAATTAACTTTGCTGGAGGGGGGTGTTCAGTTGTCTAATACCTACTGTCTGCAGAAAAATTATGTTCAGGTTTCCTTTGAATAAAATATAAAGAAGCTGTTCCAAGCATAAAGACATCACCTTAAAGAGCAGGAATTTGAAGAGGTATGCCTTTTATCCAAAGTCATGTTTCAGCTTATGCTTAATGAACAATCTGTGTAACATCTACTCTGACAAGAACTCCAACTGGAGTGTTGTGGAAAAAACACATTCTTGGAGACTTCCAGCTTATCTGTGTATCAGGACTGAAGAAAAAACCAGGAAGTAATGATATAGAGTCACTGCATAGTACAAAGGTTCTAAAAAACCCAAACCACCGCCTTCTTAAATTATACTTAAAGCTAGAAGGGACGATGTGATGGAAACACTTCAAAAGACAAGCATAGAGCATACATGGTATGTTCCCTACTCACATAAAGCATCTCTACTTCATTCTTAGAAAAGGGGAAAAACTATCATTCCTTTGTCCACTTCACTTGAGTGAAAAGAGAACAAGGCATTTTTCCTTTGATCTCCACTCACCATTGTGGGGAAGGGACATAAGAAAATGTTTCAATCATTTCCTACCCCTACACTATCTGCACTAAATGCTCAGAAAATACAAACTGTTCCATCAAATTTAGTCTTGAAGTTGTCAGCTATTTTCATGGTCTCATTCCTATCCACAGCTCTGATATTGTTTCAGGATAAGAGGGGACCTTGAAGGAAAATGTAACAATTACTAAAAACACTACTGCTTTATGGTGCTAATAGTACACTATCTTATACTATTTCTGTAGTGGAATATTGGTTGGAATATCTAGCTCTTAGAAAACCTCAATCTTACAAAGTTATCACACACTGATGTTTATGTTACACTGAGCTGCTTAGATCTAGGAATGCTAACAATTAATGGCACTGCTTAACCATGGTATTAAGTTCCTTCTAACAAACATTAAACTATCAATTACTTCACCAGCTTTGTACTCAGCAACAAAGCTCCTGTATTTTCACAGTAAAAAATACACTGCTGCCGGGAATATAACCTGAAACAACGAAATCAATCCAGTCCTTGGTTCAGCTACCAGGACCCACCATCCTGTTATTCTCATAAACCCTGTTAACATGCTGCTCTGAAACAGTGGTCAGAAGCTTTGCACACTGACTCCAGTATCAGCCATTTAAACCTGTGCAGTAAATGCACTGCAGCAGTGAATCACACAAGCTCAAAATAAGAAACATTAAAATGACTCAACATTTAACTGACAAAACTAAAATGGCTTCCAAAGGCAATTTGAAACCTGAAATTAGTCAAAACATGTAAACCAGTAACACTTAACTCAGTTATTCAGCATTGGAGGGTTTTTTTTAGAACATTGTTTAACATCTTCAATAAGGCATTTGAACTTTTGTTTATCCTTCAAAAAAGACGGCCCATTAAACCACATTCTCTGAAGGGAAGGAAACATTGTTGGAAACTACTGACAAGAATAAAAATTACTCTCTTGTAGAGGCAGAGGCAGATAGGATACTGAAGTAGCAAATGGACTGAAGAACCTGAAGTCCTTGAGAAAGAGGGAGCCTGCATTTTCCCACTGTCTATTTGTGCTGTACTCCATCCCCTACTAGACACATTTCTTGAAGTCATGACATTCAGCATTTCAGAACACATAAATCTCCCACTACTCTTGAGTTCAGATGAAAACTGACACACTCCAAGCTAGAACTTGGCAACTACGTTCCAGAAAAATGGGGTGTATATGGCACTTAATACACTAAACCAAGCTTACATATCCTTCCATACTGAAATCTTTCTAGGATTTCCTGGGCTGTGATTTGGCATATAACAGAATTCTCTTCCTGTCAAGACAGCATGGATTACAGCACTATAGTTTCATACTCAGTTAATTGACAATTAAAGCCCTTAAGAATAATTCTGGATACACAGCTTGGAAGGTACAGCCACCTGCAATTACAATTCATACTTTAAATGTAGAAAGACTAAGGTAACACACCTGTTAATAGAAAAGATCATAGGCATCAAGAGAGTAGTCTACAAAGCCACATTTATTTGCACATGTACAGAACAAAGCAACAGATGTTATTGTTTTCCATACAAAATTATATAAAAACAGTATTCACCTTCATAGATAACACTATACCACCTTAAGTTTTATTTGATACATTCAGAAAGCATTCTTGCACGCACACAACATTAGTATTAGGTAGTCCCAGGTAACTCCAACACTGCAATGTAATTTTTCCTAGTGGTATGAAGGGATCAAAGATTAGTCTGCAACTAAAATAAAAATCCTGGTTGAGAAGCAAGCTGAAGTCTTTCTTCCACTGGCCACCAAAACAAGGATCATCATTGAACAGATTAACTATATCTAGAACATAGATGTAAATATTACCAAAGCACCTGCAGAAAGCAGGTAAGAGTGGTTTTCCAGACAGATTGAGCTATCTTGGCCACTGTTAACGTTCCCATTTAATCACTGCTTGCCTATGGATAGGAAATATTTATAAAACTGGAAGATAGACAGAATTGACTAAGAACTTGCGGTTACAGAAGAAAACAAAAAGTATAGGTTCAATTCAATTACTTTCCCTTCCTACCCAGCACTGGAGAGATTATTTGCTTTACTAGGTCTTAAAATTCCCATTCTTGCAAGGAATAGAGGGGAAAGGCAAAATTTTATATTTCCCACAATACTGCCTTCCTATATATAATCTAAAAAGGGGAATTTAATTGTCAACAGGACATCTCAAACAATTTATTTAAAATGCACATTTATTTCTACCAAAAAAAGTGTATGATACAGAAGAAATGATCACATCTACTTTAAAGGTTTACCTATTAAAATATACAGAGGATCTTAATGAGTACAGGATATTTAAAAAAAAGATGCAAAGGAGTGTTAATCTTTTATTTTTACATTTTCGGGAACTTCACATAATTTTGGTAAGTAACCTTTTACAAAATTATGTAAAAAGTACAAGAATGCCTGGTAAACAGTCTGCATTTTTCCAAAAGATTTTTTACAGCATGCAATTCTTAAGGCAGCCTTCTCTTCCTCCTTACAAGGAATCCTTTCACTCAAATAATCTTCTGCTGCAAAGATTAGGCTAAGGAAGCTTGGTCTCTTCTGTTAACGCCTTTTGTCTTTCCTGTCTGATTTACGGTCTCTTTCACTCCGTGAAGTTCTCTTGCCTGACCGACTGCTTTCTGATATAGATCTCTTTCTGTCAGACCTCGAACTTTTATCCTTTGAGCTTTTGGTATCTCTACTACCACCTTTTGAGGACTTGTGACTTCTATCTACTCCTGAAGCATCCCTTCGCTTCCTGTCTGTGCTCCTTCTGCGTTTTCTGTCTCTGTTATGCCCTCTTCCTCGGCTTCGACTCCTACTTTCACTACTGCTAGAGCTACTGCTGCTACTGTCCCTGCTCGTACTTCCACTTGTAGTGCTGCTGCTGGTGGAACTGCTCCGACTGGTACTGCTGCCAGTACTGGAACTACTTGCACTGGTAGTGCTGCTTGAAGTACTACTGCTACTACTGCTGCTGCTACGGTTATGACCAGTTTTGTTTCCTGCCCTACCCCTGCTTCTACTCCTAGTCTTACTCTTACTTTCTGCACTCGGTGTCTGATTCTGCTCTGCCTGGGCTTCAACCACCTTTACAGACACCACTGTATTTTCATCCTTGTCTGCCTGGGGCTCTGTATCCTGAGTGAACTGAGACAACTGAGGTGACTGTGCTAGTGGCACAGACTGTGGCTGAGATAGAGCCTCAGCCACAGATTCTGTCTGAGCTTCAGGCGTTTTCTCCTGTGTTTCTTCAAGTTCAGCTTTATTTTCTGTTTTGATACCTTTCTCCTTCTTGGGAGAAGGAACATTACACACTTTTTCTGGCTGAGCATCACACTCTGTTTCTGGTTCTACTTCTTTGCCATTTTCATTTTCTACAGGTTCTACACTATCTGCCTCATTCATTTCAGCCACATCCTGCTCATTATCCACTGGCTGAATGTTTTCACTTTCCTCTTTTACAGCTGTGACCTCCTCATGCTGACCATCCTGTTGCTTGTCATTCTCCCTCACCTCAGTAGGCTCTTCTACTTTCATCTCCACATCATGTTTCTGTTCATCCTCTTCCTGCTCTTTTTCTGCATCACTATGCCCTGAACCTGAACCTATTTTTCCCTTTTCCTCCCCTACCTCCTCCATTTCTACATCATTGTGCTGATTACCTGTCTCCATCTCTTCCACCTGCTGAGCCACCTTACCCTCTTCCTGCTCCTTGTTCTGTTCTTCCTTCTTTTCTTCATTCTGCACCTCCTGATGTTCTTTTTCCTTCACAGATTGTCTTCTGGGCCTGGCCTCCATTTTGTTAATCTGCTCTGCAAATTCATTTCTCCTACTTTCAAAGAGCGCTAAGGAATAAATGCATAAATAATAGTTAGGATAATCTACAAACACTGAAGTATATCTACCCTTTAACTATGAGCTAGTAACTTATCAAATTGTTCAACTTATGAATACTGCATCCTTGTTCTTTCTGAAGTAGCAAGCCATTCATGCATAATGAAAAAGACTGCTAGTTACCTTAAGAAAACAAAGCAAAGGGGAGAGTAAGCTCAGCTGAGTATTAGAACAGTAAAGCCCTAAATCTAAGCTAACAAAAAGTTTTTGACTTCATTAAAATCAAACCAACCAACAGTATATCAAAATAATACCTTAATTTCCTGGTATTTATCTATTAAGGTTATACTTCCTAAGGTAAACAAAAGACAGTAAAAATAAGCAAAATGCTGGTTAGGTATTAAGAAAGCTTAATTACTGTAGGCTATCCAGACAGATGAGCTACCTTCTCTTATCCCCCAACCCCACAAAATGAAGAAAAGCTCCTAAGAAAAAAACAAACCAATACATTCTTAGTTTAATAAAAAAAGAACAGTAAGACTACCATCAATCGGAGTATTTTAAATTGTTTTCCAAAAGAAAAATATAGTCATCCTGTGAAACAGAAATGAACACACATTGAGGTAAAAAAATCATCATAAAGTTCTAATGCTATGCTTAAGAAAACACTTCTCAAATGCTTTGTAAACACCTGCATTTCCTTGGGTCTTCACAGAATCTGCCTTTTCAAAAACTAAGCTGCTGCACTTGGATACATCTGGGTACTAAAGCTAATATAAAGGACTGTTTTAAAAACACATACCTCTGAAATTATGCATACACATCTTTTGACTTCTTGTAAAAGAATCAAATCCCATTCAATATAAAAATAAGTCACTGAAAGAGTAATGTCCACTTATGATGAACACCCGTGTAAGAATATAGCTCGTCCTAAGCATGAAATTCATGTATTTAAGCGGAAACTTAAAAGAATTTGTATGGCAAACAAAGGGAGGTAAGAACAAGGGCCTTTGTATCACAAAGACCACTTACCATTCATCTTTTTCTGTGACTCGTCCATCAGCTTCTGCGTAGCAGGACACATTCTGCCAGGTATGTAGAATAAATGAGGTTTTGTCTTTGTTCTTATGTATTTAATTATTTTAGCGTTATGTTCGTTCCATTCTTCTTGCTGAGAAATGAAAGAAAATAACCCTGAGATACACAAGAATAGTTTAAACATGAGAAAGATCAAGAACAAAACAAAAACTCACCAACTGGGCAAGCTCAACCTTTTGCTCCAATAACCGCAGCTCTGTCTGTTTAGCACGTCTTTCTTCAAACAGTTCTCGCCTCTCGTTTTCAACTTGCTTTCTCTCTTCCTCTGCCTGCACTTCAAGTTTTTGTTCAATTTCTTGTCGTCTCTTTTGCTACAATAAATGAAATAGCATCTTAATTTTTTTCTACATCAAGAGAAAGTGTTCTAGTTTGATCCACTTAAAAATTTTGAATTATTTACACCACTAAAGGCATTCCTAAAAACACATTAAGAAATACCTCCTAAACTACAGGTAATGGAAGAAAAGAGTGTCATTGCTTGCTGGCACCTTATTTTTTGTTAGTTTAACTATATAGTTATGAGGCCCTGTGAATTTCTGTCTGCTTTACTATCTTTCAGTTTGGATTTAAATTTTCAGTATAAGCTTCAACAAGTTGGGTTTTTTTCCCCAGTGGCAGAAAAATAAAAGAAATATATTTGAGGTATCAGGGAAATCAGGTAAATTTCCCACTTGGGAGAGAAAAAAGGCAACTCCTCCAGAAACAGATGAAGGACTGCTGACTAGTGTTTGTACCAACAAAAATTAGATTGTGAGTACTTCCAGTATATTAATTGTTAATTAGATATATTACTACAATCCAGGAATGCCCTGTTTGTATGGCCTAGACTGCCATGTGCTCAGACTGTACAACAGTTGTCAATAAAAAAATAGAATTCCCTGCCAGGACAACAAAATAGCTGTGTAATAAAACTCCTCAGGCCTCTACTTTGACTTATAGCAAGTTTATAATGTATGAAGAAGAAAATCTCTATATAGATTCTCAGAAAAATTTTGCAAGGAGCAGTAACTCCTCAAAGTCTCTTTGTGCAAACACATACTACTATAAATTACACAGGGACTCCATGTTTCTAGACCATCCTGATAAACAGTTTTCTGTTCTAATGCAAGCAGGCAAAAGTGAACTTTGGTCTTATGTGCCACACGACAAGTTAGCTAAACCACCCAAATACTGAATCTGAAAGTAATCAATACCAGCACTGTGAGTCAGCTCTGCTGACACTATACAGAAAGGCTTTAAGTTTAAATCTTTCTGTCTGCTTCAACTGGACTGCTGAAATTAGAACTTTCAAACACTTTTTAATCTAAAGGTTATTAGTATTAACTGAATAACCCATTTAGAGCAACAGTAAACAAATACCATAGCCTTCACAAACTAAAAGGGTATACTAGGAATAAAGTTACCACCATCCCATATACAAGTTTTTTTAAGTAATCACTAAGCTATGCAAAGCCTTTGCTTCAGTACAATCACACACTCATTTATTAAAATCAGAAATTCTGGTTATCTGTACTGGAAGGGGAAAGGCATTTTTAGACAGATAGCATAACCAACCATAGATTTCTGTATACTTGGTTATAATTTAAACATCTGGAACACACCAGGATAGGCACTGCTTCAACAATACTGCATCACTATTACTTCCAGAAACAGCCTATGACCTCTTAAATAGTTACCTGATTAAATTCCATTTAACATTGCTTTTTTGCTTCTACAAAGATCAGAAATTGTGTTACAAAGTCAAAATAAGAACCCCTTTCCTGCCTCCCACCCTCATTCCCCTGCATTGAGATGAACAAAAACCCACATGCACTCTCACCAATTTGCTGCACCTGCAACTTACACTGTAAGGAATTTTCATTCTTACTTGAAATAGCTTAACCACACAATTTTGCTTTATTATTTACAATTTGATAGAATTTAAAATAAGTACCCTCTCAGTAGCAATAGCAACTGTGGACTCCTGTTTAAATTTTTGAAGAGTGCCCATCAACAAGCCAAATATACGTCGATTCCTGAAAAAAAATAAACCCACAACAAAAAGAAATTTGAGATTCAGTTCAAGTACTAAGATTTTTATTTGCATAAACAATCAGAGAAACTTTCCACTTCAAAGATACTTATTTTTAAAGGCTCAGTAATACCCAAGGCCATTAGCAATAGAAGACATACTGACTGTGCCAACAGTCCAGGATATAATTTACAGTGACATATCATTTTGCTTACGAGTAAGACACAGCTCTTATCCATAACACAGAACAGCTAGCACTGGCAAAATTGGAAGCCTGCACATTTCTCATCTTGAAATAGTAACATTAAGGAAATATTTTAAAAAATCTTAAAGCAGAGAGTACTGAAGAAAAAACCGTCAAGTAAATACAGTGTGAGCTATCAATAAGGCAGCAAACAGTTTTCTGAAAAGCATACACTCCCCTCTCCACAATCTGCTTAGACTATTAAGGAGAAATGGAGCCACAGGGGAGTGAAAGCTTATCTATCACAGTTGCCCAACAATGGGACACTGCACCGTGGGATGAAACCAGAACTACTCTCATCCAATTAGACGTTGTTTTGAGAAAGTAAGTAAAATTCTTCAACAAATTCCCTTCTTCTGAGCAAGAACTAGTTTCTCAACTTTCACCTCTTCTTTCTTTTCACTCAATCCCAAATTAAGTCCTTACAACAAGAGGCAGACTCTCTTATTTGCCTTGAACTTTTACCTGATTAAAAGAGAAAGGAAATGCTACTGTCTTCCCGAAGTACCACTCCATGACAGTGGCACAAACCTCACATGGAAAGGTAAAGTATTTAATATACTAGAAACAGGAACAGAAAAAAACTTGAAAGCCAGAGATCACTGAAAGTGCATTTGTATACGAATGACATCCCAGAAGACACTGAGCAAAATCAGGAGTTCTGTGGATGTTGTCCTCTTAAAGAACCTCCTTCCACCACAAGTCATAGAGACAAATACTGCTTTTCTCATCTCCCTAGAGACTACTGAACTGAAAAGCAGTAAAACTACAATCCTGAAAGAACTAACTTTTAGTGCCTGAAGCTCTAGGAAGTTCAGCAAGAATTTTGGAAGTCTCCCCGTGAGGGAAGCGATTAGAAACTAGTACTGGAAGCAAGAGCAGACTATAAGTGGGGTTATAACTAAAAGAAGCAAGCAAAGTGCCAGTTTTCTGTGCCAGCTGATCTGGGGGGGACTTATCAGAGAAGCTTTCTATAGTTCCTTATTCCAGTTCTCATTCTTCTGTTTATTTGAGATGTAATTATTATTGCACCAGGTGACTTGCAGCCTGAAGTGGATGGAGTCCGAGAGGTCGAACGCAGTTGCAAATTCGGTTTTCCAACACCTCTTAACCAACTGAGCTGCATTTCAGCTAGAATTTTAAGGAGCTACCCCCGAGACAAATAAAATATAGGAAAAAGGAGATATACACGGGAGGAATCTAAAAAGCAGCAGGCAAAAGGAAGGTAAGACTGTATAAAAAACAAGAAGTCAAAGTAGTAAGAGAAAAGAAACACGATGGAACTATTGTGTTTAAAAAAAGACGCAGAGGGAATGAGGAACCATACCCAAAACCCTCCTTCAACCAACAAAATAAATGATGAGCCAGGACAGCTGTAATAATCCAAGACATTAAGCAACCAATGATATTTCTGTCTTACTCGAAAGATGTTAAAACAGCGCTAGCAAACCCGTTCCTGTAGGTGGCCTGAGAATTAGAATCCCTGTCAGTTATGTGAAGTGAACAATGCACATGTTGCTGCTTGTGAAGTATTTTGAGAGAATACTTTTTAAATTAAATTTTATACCATTATGATAACTCTTAAACATAATCCTTGATACACAACAGCCTGTGTACAATACTTTTTAAATCTAAAGCTACTTCCTATGGTAGAACCCAAAAGTATCACATCAGTGTGAAAGAGATTTCCGCATACCTTTGTTTTCCTTTCTCATCCATATTTTGGTCTTGTATAAGGTCTCGACGTGTTCGCTCTTTGGAGGTAGCAACAACAGAAGATGGCAACGCTGGCTGCAACAGAGAAAAACAAACTACTTTGTTCATCATGTTGCAGGTAGGTTTCTTCTTGCACAGCTCCATTTACTATATATTACCTTTTTAATATCATCATCCTCTGCGTCGCTTTCTTGGCGTGATTCTCTTCTTGTCCGACGTTCTCCACCCAGCCTGAGGAACAAAGTTAGTGGTCGTTAGAGAACATGTATTTAGGAGAGAATCTCTTCCAGCATGAGAAAAATACAGGCATATCTAGTCAGAAGAACCAACACTTTCAGTAAAATCTCCCCACTGTTCCAACAACCGGTAAATAACATTTTACAGATAGAATCTACTGTTGGTGAAAATCAGTGAGACAGAACGGTTTAAATTTTAATACAACTTGCAGAGTAATAAAAACAGAAGAATCCACGTAACTACCATATTTGACTTTTTAAAATACATTTGGAATTTATTTTTTCTTTTAAATGTTGTGCTTTTCCAGAACCTCTAAAATGGCTACTGCTATAAAGGGATCACCAGACAGATTTAAATGCATTGACATGGAAAGGCTGGCACAATTTCTTAAACAGGAAATGCTATTTAATACCGAATACCTACGGGAGAAAGGGAGAGGGCTTACCGCTTGAGACATGAATGAACTAAGGCTTTAACAAAGAACAACTTAAAATAAATAATTTAAATAAAATAAATCCTAAAATAAATAATTTAAGTCGAAGTTATTTTCAGCCTTCATTTTCAGCTTTGTGGCACAGCATGTTCCTGTTTCCCAGCTTCATTTTCTGCTAACTCAAAAATTCCAAAGCAAGCTTTGCTTTGGTCAAGAACTACTATTGCATGTTAAGTGCCCACAGCACTTAAGCTCACTATTATCAGTCACATCTGATGGATTTGCATCCAGATGTGAAAGTTCAAAACCTGAGTCCATTGTCACATTGCCTGTATTCAATTTATTGAACAGGAGATCTCAGTCATAATTCAATTTGTGTTCACTGCAAACAAATGTGACTACTAAGAAGAATGTAATATAGCAGATTGTACGCCAAATAAAACAGAAAATTCCAAGTATCTTTGTATTGCTATACCTTTATATTATTGCTACTATCTTTATATTACTCTAAGGTATGAAAAAGATTTCACCACAGTGATTTGCTATCACCCAAATTATTTCCAACAAGTCTTGAATATGATATCTCCAAAGAAGACAGTGAAAGTCACCAGTTATTAGCAGTTATTGGTTTACTGTTACAAATTCTCATTCGGAAAAGCAAGTTTGCTGCATCAGTTTTTGTACTCACCTACTGGATGCACCTTCAAGATCCCTCTGTTTGGCTGGGGGTCCTCCTCCACTATCCGAGAATCCACGCCTAAAAAGAAAACACTTGTGATCTTAGAACAAGTTAGGTTAATCCCTGGCCCACCTTAAGTCTGCACAATTGAACTATAATTCGGCTTTATGCTCATGATTAAACATAAATTTTACTCAGCTCTACATACTGTTAGTACTGCAGTGAAGTGTTCAAATATATTGCTTGTGAACCAACTAATTTCACCTTGAATTTCTGCACTTATTTAACAGAGTAGCTACAGTAAAACAAGGATCCCATTATGTTCAAATGATCTTATCTGCAGTAATTTTCAAGATGTGCTTTTATCTACATGTATTTTAAAATCCCTCCTGGAGCACCTACCCGTTTCTTAATCACCAAGAGACTGATCTCGAACGATTTCAAAGAAAAGGTCCCAGCCACCACACAATACCTCCCTTCATTTTGACGTTTCCCCTTATTTTTCAGCCTAACAGCTGAGAAGGTCGGGGAAAGCCACCCATTTGAACTTGTTGCAACTCAGAATGAAAAGGCACTTTAAACTTAACCCCCAAAGCCCTGGGCAGCTCTGGTGCTCATTCAAACAGCACCGCAGCGAGCGGCGGAGGCAGACGAGGAACACGACACCCAGCGCAACGGCACGAACAGTGCTTGCCACAGGAAGGATGGATGAAACTCCACGGCCCGTTCTGCGCCTCCTTACCTTAGCAATAAACTCCCGCGCCCTCTACCTCCACCTGGGCCTGTGAGGGCTAACAGCCTGTTTTGAGGGGGCCTGAAAGAGACGGTAGGCGCTGTTAGTGGTGCCCGCCCAGCCCTCGGGGCGCTGCTGCCCGCCCGGCCCCGACCATGCCCGCGGCCGTTCCGTCCTGCGCTCCGCGACCGTCACCCCCGCCACGGGCAGAGCTCCCCCATCGCCGCGCCAGCGGAGCGGGGACGGCCCGCAGAGGGACGCGGGGACCCGCGGCCAGCCCTGCGCCGCCCGCCCTGCAGGCCCGACGCGCGCCCCCCCCGCCCCGGCCGGCCCTTCCTTCGCGGGACAGCAGCGCGCCTGGCGCTCCCCGCCTCACCTCACATCATTGGGGTCCCGGCCCGTGAGCTTGCGGATATTCTCGTCCACGTGCTTGAGGCTTTCCTTGGCTTTCTCCAGCTGCTCCTGCAGCGCGCGCACCGCCACCGCCATCCCGCCCGCCGCGCGGCCTGGCCGGGCCCTGCGCGAGGCACCGCTGGGAAACGGGGGGAACAGGCCCCGCCTACTCCGGTGGCCGCGGGCCGGGACGGCGCAGCCAATCGCACGCCGGCGGCCCCCTCTGACCGCCAATCATCGGGCACGACAGGAAAGGACGCGCCCCGCGGGGATCGCCAAAAGCGCTCACCAATCACAGGGCCCAGAGGCAGAGTGGCATCCCGGCCGCCCAACTAATGGAAGGCTCTGCCTGCTAGCTCGACGAATCAATGGAAGGGGCCGCCGGAGTGACATGACACAGAGCTAATAAGAACTTAAACGTCATTTCCTTGTAGCCCAATCAGAAAGCCACTTCGAAGCCGTTTGTTCCCACCCACCTGGGACCCATACTGCTTTCCCACTCTCAATGGGGCCGAGGAGCCGGCGCGCGCGAGGCTCGAGCGGGGGCCGATCAGCGCTGCGCTACCAGAGGCGGCCGTACTCGGCGAGCCAATAGGCGGGGGCGTTACTTGTCGCTGGCTGGGGCGGCGGCCTCACGGGTGGCGCGTGCCGGGGCCGCCCCTGCCCCCACATCCGGCCCGGAGCGGCGTGGCAGGGAAGCTCCGTACTGCGCGTTGTTCATGGCGCCCGGGGCGGCGGCGAGGCTCTAAACCACGCTCTTCCACGGCAGCAGCCGGCGCCGCTCTGTGGCTCCCCGCGGCGGGCAGGGGAAGGCACGGGCACTGTCTTGAAGGCAGTGACACACGCGCGCCCCGCCTGCCTCCAGCAGTAGGGTGGGCGGGGCAGCTCCGCAGGAGGGGCGCGTTTGATCCCCGGCTCCGGCCCTCGTTCAGGACCCTGGGCTGGCGGCGCCGCCCGAGTCCGCGGACTCTGCGGAGCCTTGACGCGAGAGCCCCTTTCCCCAGCACTTCCCCGTCAGGGAGAACCAGCCCGGCCGGCACTGCTGGGCCGCCCCGTCTCGGCCAGGAGCTCCCGCGGGTGTCCGGGCCCGCCCGGAAGGGGCGGCGGCCCCCGCGATGGCGGACGAGGCGCTGTTCCTGCTGCTGCACAGCGAGATGGTGGCGGGGCTGTACCGCGCCGCCGAGCAGGGCGAAGGGGTGAGTGGGGCCGGGGCCGCCTCGGGGCCGCCCGGCAGCGGCCGGGGCTGACGCTGCGGCGGCGGCGCCTTGTGTCTTGCAGGAGAATGGGCGCTGCACCACCAAGCTGGAGAGCATGGGCTTCCGCGTCGGGCAGGGGCTCATCGAGAGGTGAGTCCCCGCCGGGCCCGGGCAGCGCCCTCGTCCCGCTCCCGCAGCCGGCGGGCGCTGCTCGTTCTCGGGGCTTTCACCTCGCTGGTGAAGCAGACCTGCCCGGGCAAAGTGTGGTGCTTTGGGTGGGCAGAGAGTGCGTTCCTCCTATCATCAGTTGTTCTGGCATCTTTTCGTATCTCATTCTTGTGGGGACCTGTGTTTGCATATCACGGGACAGTTTTGGAGTGTGTTGTTCTAGTGCTTCCCGTCATGAAAACCGAGTCAGGGTATATGGTTACTTTTAATACTTAGAAGTATCTTTAATTCTACTTCGTGTAGACTTTTGCATGTTTCCTGCTTCTGGTACATTTTATGACTTTATTATTTTTCTGATTTACTTCTTAAGCATAATTTTATGATTGGCTGTTACTCTATTTCGTTTTTGTAAAGTGCTCTCAGTCTTTGCAACTTCGCGACTGAGCAGCTCGGGCCCTTTGGGGACCCGTGATGCAACTCCAGCGCCCTCGTTCCGAGGTCGTGTGGAGACTCTTGAGCTTCTGAAGTCATGCTTTTGTTGAACAAAGTGGTGCTTTAGTGCCAGATAAAGACCCTCAAGGGGGATAACGGGAGAGAAATCTGAAATACGCAAGAGAAGGAGGTCCCTTCTGAAAAATGGGAACAAGTTTTACATGTTTGTTCGTATGTTAGAGCTCTTTTGCATATTTGAAGGACTCCTTCCAAGGAGTAGTATAGGTAGGCGTTTTGTTTATCTTCTATTTAGATATTTTGTTGAAGATAAAACTGATGGAGCACTTTCCACCTTTCTGTATGTCAATTGTGTTTAATAATCGTGGAATTAAAACAATTTATTTTGCTATCATATTGTAGATACTAAGATAATGCTGTGTTGCTCTTAAGTTAAAATACTTGATGAATGCACAGTGAAGCTAGAATGATATACTGTACAATGGTTGGAAAACTAATTTCTATGAT
This sequence comes from Pseudorectes ferrugineus, assembly GCA_008033365.1. NCBI lineage: Eukaryota > Metazoa > Chordata > Aves > Passeriformes > Pseudorectes > Pseudorectes ferrugineus. Next base: position 2,953 of record QWTY01004384.1, on the reverse strand, counting down.
GACCTCAAAAATTATGTTGTACAGTACCATATAAAAAAATTATTTCTCTCTTTAATTGGTCAGGTTATGTGTACCATCATTATTGATATATTTCTCACTTATCTCTTAGGTTTACAAAAGACACTGCCAGGTTCAAGGATGAATTAGATATTATGAAGTTCATTTGTAAAGATTTTTGGACAACTGTATTCAAAAAACAAATAGATAACCTACGGACTAATCACCAGGTACTAATGCTGTAGAATAAGATTTAACTTAGAAAATCGGTGAGAGTTTTGAGTTGCTAGTGCATTTTTTGTTTTTCTTGGTCTAGAATTAATTACTAGATAAGAAACCCAAAATGTTCCGTATTTGTTTTGTTTAAAAAGCGTGTTTTTCAATATTCGTATTATCATGTAGCTTTAGAATACAATTTAATAATTGCCTATGATGTCTTTATTGCCACCCTGTTTGAAAAGACTAAATGCTTTGAATTTCATATGCACTGTTGCAGAGTTACAGAAAGGACAGTAATGATTACAGTTGATTAACATTTAAACAAGAACTTTTTAATCTGTCTCCTAATAAATGTTAGTAAAAAACTAGTGAAAAAGTGATGTTTCTGTCTTAACATCTATTTAAATAGAATGGCTGCCATGTTGTTTTTACTTTGAAGAATATTAAGAGTTCTCAGCAGTTAAGACAGTTGTACTCTATTGAAAATACTTGTATAAGAAACAGCTGAGAAACTTCTCAAATTTGCATGTTGGTGACATTGCGCTGTATCCATGTGCTTTCCCATATCAACAGCCACAGTTCTTAAAGTCAGATCAAAATAACTTAAGGAGCCATTTTACTAGAGTAAAAAATATTTTTCCTATTGAATGACTTGGTTTTCTTATGGCCATTTTCCTGTTGTGTCAAATTAGGAAGAAGAGAATTTGTACAAGGATTGTGCCAAATAAAATAGGTTTTATTTTTCAGTGACTTGTTTATCAAGTAGTAACAAATAATAATTACCTTAGAAATCTGGGGTTTTAATTCAAAGAAAGCTGCAGTATTGAGCTTAAGGTCTTAATTGTATATGTTCAAGGCTTATGAAATTCCAAAGTAGCACAGTCAGTAGCAGGGAAATTAAAACGGCAGGTGTAGCTAAAGCTATACTGTGTTTATACTTAATTTATTAAGATGTATATTTTTGCAGAAAATTGTATTGTATTGTAGAAAACGCCAGACTTTTACTTTGATTGTCTGCTGGGTGTTGTTGCCTGTTATTAAAAAAAATAATTCCCACTGAATTTGAGAATAAGAATAGAGACTTGCAAAACCTTATGAAGATTGAGATTTGAATGTAAAAATCAGTATGTATTTGATATATTACTAAAGACTTTCTAGTATGGAACTATTTTTTCTGATCACCAGAAAGACTCTTCCAAGAAGAAATGTGCATAAACATTTTTTAGGGTTAACGGATCATATTATCATCTAGGGGTTTTGTTGTATACTCACAATGAAGTATATTTTCTTCTGATGTTCCTTGTAAGTAAATAATCCAATTTAAACTTAAATTACATATGCCTTAATCTAAAATTTTGTTTTTCAGCATGAGATCATAAATATTTTATCTACAAATCAAATCCATTCACAGAAAATGTTGATTCTATATTACTGCATATTTAACTAAAACCCCCAATTTTTCTTTTTAAACAGGGTATTTATGTCCTTCAAGACAATAAATTTCGTCTCTTGACACAAATGTCTGCAGGAAAGCAGTATTTAGAACATGCACCAAAGGTACCCTTCGATTTGATAAGGGGGGGGATCTACCAGTTTGATTTGAATTACCTTGATCTATTAATAATAACTTTAAATTTTGTAATTAAATAGATAAAACTCTTCAAAAGGGCAGCTAAAGATAAGTCTTCACAACCTGTGTGCTTTTTAGAAAGGCACCTTGTTTCAGAACAGTGGATTTGATTTATGATTCAAAAAATGGTCGTGGTTGTTGTGAAACTTGCTGCTGTTACATTTGAGTTACTTCATGCTGAAAGCTTGTGTGCCACTACCTGCCACTGTCACACAAATTCTTTCTGTTTGGAAAGCATGTGTTTTCAGAAACTTTTTTTAAAATTCCCAAAACACGTTTGGAAGATGCTATTTGTTACCTAAAACAAGCTTCTGAGATGATGTGAATGTTCAGAAAGATCTACCACCAATTAAAAATAGTTTTGAGTGCAGATGCTGAGTTAGGGTAGTAGTTCAGGTAAGTAAAATCAGTGCCTCTGCAGACCCTATCATAGAGCACTTTGGTTCAGGTGGATTAGGAAATGGGACATTCAGTTCTATTTTGTGGTTTCTTAATTCTTGATCTTAGTCCTCACAATTGGCTACTGTCCTTGGGATTTTTTTTTTCTGTGTTTGGTGAAACGTTTCCTCTGTTTTGCAACACACATTTTAAATATCTGCAGGCCTTTGTATTCTAAGGTATGGCCTGTGCAAGAATGCTGCCTTGGACTGTTTCTCCTTCGTTGACTTTAATACCAGTTGCTAATTTCAGCCAAGTCTTGGGAATAATTGTTTTAAGGATATTAAGTTCCTGCAGGTTTAATGGAAATAGAAAGTGACTCAAAATAGTGCCTCTAATGAGAACAATCTGTGTAGTGAGCTGCACTCTACCAAATATTGGAGCTTTCATCTATTAGAGACCCGACAAAGTCTCTCAAGCATGGTAACAAAACCTCTGTGGTTTTCTGTTGTCCAAGTATTAAGTCGTGTTCTTGAGTACTTAGTTTTAATCTTTATCAACAAGCTTCACTGTTGACACTTATTTGAAGTGCAACTTTGTATTTAGTATTTAGCATTCACCTGTGGACTAATCAGAGGAGGGCTATCGAATCTGGGAATAAAGAGTATTGTAACAGCTGAAGTTTCATCAATGCCTGCATGTAAGTAGTACTTGGAGTATTCAATTATT